>CM048655.1:16065805-16305805 GCA_026413185.1 Pueraria montana var. lobata
GTATTATTATAAATCTAATTTATCTGTCTATATATCTAACTATTAACATGAGTTATTTTCGTAAAAAAAATTAGTTAATACTAACATTATACTATAAGCATATTTATATATATTATATATAATAGTTATAAAATTTGATGACTTTTAATTATTATTATTATATTTGATGAGTTTGTTCCTCTTTTTGATTGTGAGATTATTATTGTGAGTTCTGTTTGATTGTTATTGTGCTTGTGAGACCAAAATCTCTTTCAAAACTTGAAAAAAAATTAGTACGAGTTATCAATATATGTATTTTCTTCTTGTATCATTTGAAATAAAAATCAATTTATATTTTACATGTAAAACTAATAAATAATTTTATAAAAGTCATTATTTATTAAATATTTATTTGTTAGAATTAGATATTTAAATAATTAAAGTAAAAAAAATCCACCCCCCCCCCCAATTTTGATGGTTTCCTAGATCCGTCCCTGGAGAAAATAAATGGGATTTGGAGTAGGGTGGTCCGTGAGACATGTTGAAGTTATAAGGAAGAATTGTATTGAAAAGGCTTAGTTTTAATATAACTAGCTAGTATCCTGCGATGTACGATTTATTTATTGAGGAGTGAATGAATTTTTTTATGTATGACTATACTGACAATGTTGTTAATTTGATATATTACTTAAAAAATCTAAAACTAATTTAAATTTCCACAATAAGGAACTTATTTATTAATAAAAATAATAAAAGATAATTAGATGTGTTTATTTTATAATACAACTCATTTAAAAAATTATAATACAACTATAAATTTAAATTTTACAATGTCACTTTCTTGAAGTAAAAAAATTTCTATATATAAACGAATGATACTATATAACAAAAATAAGATGAAAATAATAAGAAAATTAATTTTAACTAAAAGAACTCACATATTGTTCCATTAAAATATTTTTTATTGAGTTCATCAATTTAGCAAAAAGTATATGTTCAAAAGATGAATTTTCTTTAAAAAAATTCCTAAGAAAATTTTCTGACTCACACTTATGCACTTTGTGCTTCCCAAATTCCCAAAAGATAGTCTTTCAAATTAACCTGATCACTTAAGAATTAAGTTTTGGCTTAATTTTTTTTAGTCTCTCAAATAAAAAATTATATTTTTAATCTCTCAAATTTGAAAAATGTTCTTTTTATCTCCTCCCATCAAATAAAAATTTATATTTTTTAGTCCCTCAAATTCTAGCAAAGGTACTAAAATGATCATTTTTTGAATATGAGGAGTTAAAAAATGTAAAATTTTATTTGGACTACTAAAAAAATAGTCCCCTAATTCCAAGGACAAAAAAATAATTAAGCCTTAAGTGTTTTTAAAAACTTTAAGTATTTGTGATATTTTTTATTTTGTTAAGTATTTGTGATATGAAAAGAATTTTAAATAATTCCACAAAAGAGGGATTTTCGATGATATTTAATTAAATCCAACATTATGACCTCATATTGGTAGAAAATCATAAATCAATAAGGAAAATATTTATTTTATTTTTAGTTGATATAAGTTTAAAATATATGCTAAGATTGAGGAATCTACCTTAATCACATTTATTCTAGATTTAGAAAACTTCTCAAACTATTTTTTTATATTAATTTAATTTACATCATTAACACAAAAATTAGAAGGAGAAAAAACTTTCCAAATTCCCTAATATAAATATTAAGAATAAATTAAATGTGTGAAATAAGTTAGGAAATAAATTTAAATTAAAAATAATTTTAAATTGAAATTATAGAGTTAAAAGAGAAAGTATATATTGTGTTGAATTTAATTTATTGATTATGACAATAACTATTTGATTAGTCAAATTCGGTTAATATATGTTATAGACACACGGTTAATTCTTATTAAAATAACCCTAATATATTATTTAACTTAATTATTAATGTATTTCATCCCACTAATTTAAAAGCATTCATTTATATTTTTCATGAATAAATTCAAAAAATAATACAAAGCAAAAATTAAATATAACATAAACAAAATTTAGAAGCATTTATTTATATTTTTTTAATATAGATAATAAAAATTCATATTACATGTTTTATATCTTTTGGAATATAGATAAGCATACAAAGATAAACCTATGATTCAACCTAGAGACACTCCAATAGAGACACTCCAATATAGAGCAAGTTTCTATACTGAAGATTTTTGAATTACAGCCTTTATCCTTTGTGAAATCCTTTCCTTTTGCATGAAATGCATCCAACCACTTCCATGAGAATGTTAAGTCCATCCATGTCTACCTTCTTCAGTATTTCACACTCGTACAACAAATTGCGATCTTCATCTACTAAGTAACAAATTTTATAATCATCTACATGCCCTTCTCAAACAAATATTGCAGGAATTTTGTGGCAAGAAGGAAACAAATTAGTATAACAATGTTGAGTAACATAATATATTCAATGAAAAGTTATAAAAAAAATACTAACAAATTTTACCAACAACAACTCGAGATAATAATGTTACTGACCAAGATTGTCAACACAATTTCTTTTTCGTTTACATCAGCATCATCCTCAGAATCAAAAGAAGATATATTAGTCTCTTTTTCTTCTATATTCATATCACCCATCAACTGAAAAAACATCCTATATTGGATTGTGCTAAACGCAATAGAGTATGAAGGAATGAGAAAAAGATAACCTTAAAAGAAGTAAAAAATGAAGGGAACCAATAAAAATATATTTTTTTTGGGTTTTAAAATGAAACCAATCAAAATATTTAAATCTTTTTTTTCCAAATCACATCCAATAATAATAATATTTCTAAAATTTGGTTATCATGATATTATTTTGAAATATAAACTGATTACGATATATTATTTTAAAATTTGAAATTATGATTGTGATTGTGCTAATAATAATAATTATTATTATTTGTAGTAAAATAAGGAATGAAAAAAAAAGGAGGGAAAAAATTTCACTAAAATGTGACATATGTACTATCAATCCTAATCAACAACTATATTTATATAATATATATTGATATATTGATTGATTGATTGATTAATTGATTGATTGATTAATGATAGATAGATAGATAAAATGAAATAAAATCAAAAATCAAATAATAATAATAATAATAATAATAACAACAACAATAACAACAACAACAATAAATCGAATAAAATTACTTTAATTAAAATATTAAAATATATGTTATGCACGAAATATTCAAAATATAATTTTTTAAATTTCTATATAAATCTGGAAAGAAAATTAATAATATATCAAATTAAATTTCTTACAAATATTAAGATTATGATTGTGTTAATCAATAATAATTAATTAATTGATTATATTGATACTAAAATTAGAAATGTCACCAGAATGTGACATGTGAACAGCCAGTCCTAGTCAGCAACTGTGTTTTGTATAATATATAGATAGATAAATAGATAGATAGATAACTTTATTTAACCTACGTTCTTACTCAAATTTGTAAAATAAGTTTCTATAGTAACAAATATTTAATATAATAACTCTATTTAATGTACCTTCTTACTTTAAATTATAAAAGGAGTTGTCATAGCAACTAATAATTTAAAATATTGTTTTATTATTATGGTAAAATATTTATAATGTGAATGCATTAGCTACAAAAAAAACTTAATTATCTAGCTTAAGTCATTAAAAGAAAATAGAGACAACTTATGCTTTATAAAGTAGTTTTCATAGTAGTTATTAGCTTGTCACAACGATTATTTTAGTTTAATAAAACACTAGTATGGTTACTTTAGCTTTGAAAACTCAATTTTAAATTGATGTAAACGAATAATGTATATTTTTGGCTGGATCATGAGATTATCGCTAAGCATAAAAAAAATCTTAGTTTAAGAGGCATGAAAATATTAATAAAATAGCTTTTATAATTAAATATAGCACTTTGAAATTTAATTTTGATGTCTAGAAATAAACATAATACTTTAAGAGGCTTATTTGAAAATCCTTGAAAATATATACATAATTATGCTTATTGAGATATTAGGATTATAGCATGCAGATGTATACACCTATATGAACTTGTATGGGTACAAGCTTTGATGGTGGGCAAGTATTTGTCCCTTGACATAGCACAAGGTATTGGACATGGTTCCCTTCCTAAGGTTAAATTTCAGGATGTTACACTAGTAATTAGTTAACCTTTTTTTTTTAAAAATAAAGATTAGAGTACAAACTCATCACTTGGAAAAAGCATCCCAACTATGTTGGCAGCCTTCGTCCTAATGACTTGTAAGACCTTTATTAATATAGAAATAAGGAAAAAATAGAAAAGTATATATTAAAAGTAGTAAGAGAATTTGCTTAATAAAGATCTTAACATTCCAATTATATCAATCATAGGTCTTTAATTTTAATAATGACACCAAAAACTTGCTTGTGTTAAGTCAAATAAAAAATTGTTGGATGATCAAGTATTGAATCAAAGATAGGATTAATTGGTGGGATAGTGAAGTGTATATGTTGGTTTTGATCCTATCTAGTGTAGTATATCATTCAACAATTGATAAAAGTGATGAGCAAAGTATTGTCCCACAAAGACTTAGTTGAGTACCATATATTTGTTACTAAACATTACTTAAGCAGATCGGAAGTAAGATTGTTGTGGTTAGTAGTTAGTGAGAATTGAAAATCTAACTAAGAAAGACATTGGACTTCTCAAAAGACTAAAAAACTAAAGAAACACGCTGACTCAAGGTGGAAAACATAAATTAGGATCCTTTATTTCCTCGCTTCTATACTCATTTGCTTGAAATATTAACCTCATTAGTCCCAATTCCTTGGTGACTAATCCTATGATTACCAACAAGAATCCTAATCAAAGAATGCTCACAATCACACATCATCATTCATATAGCCTATGTAAATATTAAAGTGGATCAGTTGGTCACTAAAAAGGGGGGTTAACTAATTACACACAACTAATTTGGCCTTATCTGCACAAATAAAACTTACTTCTGATTTATTCTTCTCAAGCTTCTTGCTTGGAAATCAGACGTTCTATTAGGAGCTATGCTTTCCTTCTAATGTACTTGGATAAGAATGATAATCTAATATATAATCTCCAAGTTAAAAATGAAATACTGCTTCAAAAGCTACTTTGAAAATTATAGATTTTGTTCTTTACAGATTCTAGTTTTTACCTTTATGCATAGTTTTAAAAACTAAACCGGTAATCGAACCGGTCAAGGCATTGGGTCATTGGGTCAATGGTCGAACCAATGAGTCACTAATTGAACCGCATGACCCAGTCTTTAATAAAAAATTTAAAATTTTCATACCTTGCTATAAATATAGTATATATATTATGATAAAGTTATAGTGTGTGTGTGTGTGTGTGTGTGTGTATTATTTTGCATCTATTTACCAATTGATTGTGATGGCTTAGTGGTTGTCGCACGTTCAGCAGAGCTCAGCAACGTGGGTTCGATCTAGGTAGGTGAAAAATTGGTCCGATCTGGTTTCACTGGTTAAATCATAAAAACGGCCGAGTCAAGCGGGTCACATCGATTTTCACTGGTTCAATAGCAAGTCTAATCCAATAAATGACTCGAATAGGTCATATAACCAGTTCCTGATCGTATCGGTTCGACCGGCCGATCCGTGTCGATTTTTAAAACTATGCCTTTATGATACAAAGTAGATGCTGGTTCTGATCTTTAAAATCGTTTTGTAAAAATCTTTGAATAAAATATCAAAGATATCCTTTTGCTAAAAAAAGGTTTTCCAAAACTTAAAACAAGTATATATGCAACAAGTATATGCAAATGAGAAGTAGTAAAGAAGGATAAACACACACAAATAATTATATTGGTTCACCCCAACCTGGACTATGCCCAGTACTTACACCTGTAGATTTTCTCCACTAAGACCAAGCAACCTTACAATTGATATTCTTTCTTTTGAAGCCTCCACAGGTTCCTAACACCCCAATATTCTAAACCTCTATAGGTTCCACTCAGTATTATCTAAGCCTCTGCAGGTTCCTCACCAATATTCTATAAGCCTTTGCAGGATTTTCACCTAGCATTCTCTAAACCTCTACAGGCTCTACCTAAATATTCTTTCAAAAAGTCTCTCCAGGCTTCAACCCAAAGTAACAAATGCTACTTGACTCACATAACACTTGTGTTCACAAAAACTTCAAAAGCAACAATCTCCTTATTGTTCTTCTGAGTTTTTCCCTCTATCCTAAGGAGTTGGACTGACTACACCTTTAAGATACCCTTTACTGTGACTCCATTGATGAAGGTATTTACAATTATATAGTCGATGTAAAAATTTAAATTTTTACATTACAAGTTAACTTTTTACATCGGTCATAAAAAGAAACGATGTAAAAAGTCTTTTTCTACATCGATTCATGTCCGATGTAAAAAGTTATCACTTTTTATATCACCCACACCTATAACAGTCGTACAATCGATGTAAAATGTCATTTTTAACCGATATAAAAAGTCTTTTATGCACTAGCGAAGACAAAGAGAAATGAAAATATGAGGGTTTTAGTAGTGTTTCATATTTTTAGGAATTTATAAAAGACTTTTAGGGGTCTTTGGGCCTTTTCTCTCACAAAGGCCCTTCTAAGGGAATTACTTCCTGCACCCCCATTTTTGCTTCCTACACCCTAAAAAAGCCAACGGATAAAAATACCTTTGTCTCTCCCAACCAAGCCCCAACTCCACCCAACCATCCAATACCACTGCCGCAACCACCCAACACCAACGCTGCAACCACCCAACACCACGCAGACAACATAGCGCAAACACCCAAAATCACGCAAACAAAACTCATTCTAGAAATGTCTTTCTGGAATTATGGAACATAATTCTAGAAAGGAATTTCCGGTTCTGGAAACAACATTGATGTTGTTTTCCAGAAATGCCTTTCCAGAATTATGTTTTATAATGAAAGACATTTCCAAAATTAAATTTGTTTTTAGAAATGCTTTTCTGGAAGTATCTGGAAGTATGCTAACATAATTCCGAAAAAGCATTTCCAGAAGACAAACTCATTCCAGGAATGCTTTTCTGGAATGAGGTGTTCGCGTGGCGGATCTAAAACAGGTTTTGTGTTTGTGTGGTGTTGTTTTGTGATGTTAGGTGGTTGCGGTGGTGATGTTTGTGTTGTGTTGGGTGGTGTTGGGCGGTTGCGATAGTGGTGTTCGGATTGGCGGTGGGTCTGCTTGGAAGAGGTAGGAGTATTTTTGTCCGATGGGATTTTTTTGGGGGTGCAAGAAGCAAGAAAGGGGTATAGGATGTAATTTCCCTCTTCATAACACCTTTTTATCAAAAACCCAAGGTCCAACCACAAAAGAGACAACTAAGTTCATCCAAAACTCATAAACATTAAACAAACTTAATATATTTTTATCAAATTAATTATTCATAGCATAAATTTAATTTAATTTTTCTTATATTTTAATTAAAACACTTAGTCAAACAATTAAAAAAAAAAAAAAAAAAGGATGTTACAACCAACACTCTCCATTCTAGCATCCGAATGAGCTTGTGTTTCACTCTATCCTGAATTGTTGATCTACAATTTGTCTCACTCTAGCAAGCTAACTTCTCAACAATCCACCAACCAATCGAAATACTTAGACACTCACAACGCTGATCAACTAAGTCAAACGGTTCGATCATCGATGACTCACTTTACCTGAACAAATAGGAAAAAATCTAAGCCATAAAAGAAATATCTGAGCAAACAAGGGAAAGTCTCGATCATTATGGAAAAACAAAGAAGAACATATACGTCAAGTTAACGTGTCTACTTAATAATATTCATGAATCATTGTTCTTTTATATTAGTACTTCAATTTTCATTAAATGATTTTTTATATATATAGTAAGGTAAGGAAACAACTTATTCCTTGTAAATATTTGCCGACGTCAAATAATTGAGATACATTGTACTTTAATTTTATATTATTATTATTAAAAAAAATTGTTAAAATTGCAACAATTTTAAGCTTTGTCTCCTATCGGGAGCCACCCTGGTTGGAAAATTCAGCGGTTCTTGGACTAATAATATCAACCAGCATTTTAAGAAGAGGACAGAATAATAATAACTTTACGTAAAGGTAGCCAATAAGATAATTAAATTTTAGAGTAATTATTATAAAAATAAAAAATTACCATATATAAAAATTTGTTATCGAATGACAGTTTAAAATTATTTACTTTATCAGTATATACTATTTATTTTATTTTGTCATTTTTGTTTTTTATATTTTTCTATTTAATTTAAGAAAGATATTCTTTTCTTTTGACTTCAATATTTAACTAATTTTTCTTTTACACCCTGGCAAAGGATTTTCATTTTCCATATTCTTTACTGCCGTTATCCACTTCACTGTGTCTTTCATCTTGGCAACATTTGAACAACATTTATGAGTGGTGAGTACAGCACATCACGTCTTATCCACTTTTTTTTTTATCATTGTCTTATCCACTTTAATAACATGAAATAACTAATATTACACACTCTAAAGTATAGGAGTATTATTTTTGTGTCTTTTTTATTTTTATATAAAAATATTAAATATTACCGATTGAGAAATTGAAAATAAAAACGTTATTAAAAATATTATTAATATACTCTTATCATGATTTTTAATATAGAAAATGTTTAATAACTTTTTATTATCCAATCATTTTAAATTATCCTATAAGTCTATAACATTTTCTTACTTATTAAATTAAAAAGTATTAAATATTTTTTGCTTAATAAAAAGTATTAAATAGTTACATTTTTTAAACATTAAATACATTTAATTTTTATTTAAGGTTTTTTAATAAAATATTAAGAAAAATTATAAAAAAAATATATATGACGGAAATTTGAATCTATTCTTTTTTTATTATAAAAGATAAAATAATTAAACCTTTTTTTTTTGTTTTATTAAAAAAGTCGAAACTGTCTCTATTCAGTCTATTCTTTTAGCTGAACTGACTACCAAACAAGAAATATTGCTATCGGTACAGGTAGACTTTTCTACTTTATCAGTGGCCTGGCTCAATTATTAAATATTGAATCACTTTATTTATAAAGATTTTTATTCGTTCGTTTGTGGAAAAACTTTTATAGATATAATTCCATATTATGCAAAAAAGAAATTGGCATATTCTTAAAATGATATTCTGATTTCCTTCTCAATTTTTACTCCAAAAAATTAAAATCCTGCTTTCTGTACAAAACATTACATATTTTAAATTAAATTGAAATATGCAGTAGTTTTTCTTTCTAACATTGGTTTTCAAATAATATTATTGATTTCCTAAATTCAACTGACCTTTAGAAGTTCCTTATACTCTTGTGATGGTATGGTATAAAAATCCAAATAGAAGTCTTTTCAATTTGAAAGGGAATTGTAAACTTTTAAAATATAAGCGAGTAAAGAAGTATATAAATATATAAGAATTTATCTTTATATAAAAAATACGGTTCTCATTTTTTAAGACTGAGATAATTTTTTATTAATATTAATTCCCCTTTATTTTAAACAGGTAGCTTCACCAGTGAAAAGTACCTTCTTTTTTTGCCTTTTCAAAATATCTTAAATTAATTATTATCAAAATGTTTTTATGCTAAAAGTAATATCATTTTTTTTCCCTAAATATCAGGCATTTATATTTTTAATACTTTCAATTTTTTATGTTGAAATTTTATATAATTTTAAAGAGTTTAATGACTATAAACTCTTTCACATTAGACTAGCATTAGCTACCGTAAAATAAACCAATTCAAAAAATCAAATAAAACATGAATAAATTAATTAATTTAAATTAATTTATTAATTATAAAAAAGATTTTTTTTATTAATTATAAAATAAATTATTTGAACTTAATTTGAATAATAATTCAATTTTGTAATATTTATTTCTAAATTACGATTTAAAAATTTATGTTAAAATGAACTTTAATGGCAAGATCTATTATCATTTTTCGCATGTCCTCAGAAGTTTAGAGTAGGTGAAAATTATCCTAATTTATGGCCTACCATACGATATGTTATATAAATAGGTAAATGCTCTTTTCCATTGTGGATAGCAATGGCCAATCATTGTAGGTATAATGGTAGATGCTCTAGACCAAATTATTATTATATCTTTTTCCGCTTAACTAATCAGAAATTATCGTTGGCATAACTTTTAATGTAATTATTTAGAAATTAAAGTCAACAATTTTATCATACATACCGATTTGTAGTTGGATGATAGTATAAAACTACATTATATTATCAATGCATAATCCATTCTCTCATTTTTAAATCTCAATTACTTATACTCTCAATTTTATTATTTTTTTAAAATTTTCTTTGTAAGTGTGTTTGGTAAAATTAACTTATAAGCTAGCTGAAGTTGATAAGTTAACTGAAGCTTATAAGTTAGCTGATTAAATTGGAAGAGTTTGATAAGATTACCTGATAAGTTAGTTGATAAATACAAAAATGACAAAAAAGAATATAACTAATTGTTTGATTAAAAAAGTTTAAAATTTTAAAAAAAGGATCTTAAATAATTTAGCAAGGATAAAATTGAAAAAAAAAACTAGTTTCATTTTGAGTTTGGTATAATTGATTTTAATAAAATTAAGCTTAAATTATTAAATATAAACAATTCTTATATTATGAATTAGAATGTACAATTTGTAAAGTGAAATCCTCACGCTTATAATTTTCTCAATTAAAATTCTTAATATGCTTTCACTTCCTTTTTTTAATGTGCATTTCACATAAGTTAAATATGTTTTTAGTCCATCAACTTTTCTCAATTTTTATTTTTAGTCCCTAAACAAATATTTGACCGATCTTAGTCCCTGAACTTTTTTCCTTCAATATTTTTAGTTCCTAAACAAATATTTGATTGGTCTTAGTCCCTAAACTTTTTTTCCGTCAATGTTTTTAGTCTCTAAACAAATATTTGACCGGTCTTAGTTCTTGAACTTTTTTTTCGTCAATGTTTTTGGTCCTTTAGGAACTTTTTATGGTAGGGACTAAAAACATTGAAGGAAAAAAGTTCAGGGACTAAGACTAGTCAAATATTTGTTTAGGGACTACAAACATTGACGGAAGAAAAGTTCAGGGACTAAGACCGGTCAAATATTTGTTTAGGGACTAAAAACATTGAAGGAAAAAAAGTTCAGGGACTAAGACCAGTCAAAATTTTGTTTAAAGACTAAAAGTGAAAACTTGAAAAAGTTCAGGGACCAAAAACATAATTAACCCTTTCACATATTATTTTTGTAACTAGTCAAAACATTTTTATCATATTTTATTTATCTCTAAAGTAAATTTTAATTATTTTTAAAGAAAATTATTAATAGTTAAAAATAATCTTATATTATATTTTAAATTATCTATTATAAATTTAAAATATAATTTATATACTTAAAAATATTTATTTATCATAAATTTTAATTATATAAAATAAATATTTATCCTCTACAATCCACAAACTCAAATACCAAATAAAATATGTCTAAATTAACATTATTTTTTTATTAAAAATGCGAGAAATAACCTTTTTTTTTATGGAAGAGAAATAATCTTTTAACGTTGAAACAAACAAGAATTTCATATTAAACGATCGGAACTGACAATGACCTTATCCATGTAAATAAGAAAGAACCACTAAAAGTCTAAAAGTGGCTTCTAAGCTAGAACCACCAAAATGTTCAATCGTGTTAAAATTAAAATATACCAAAAAATAGATAATTTTATTTTTCAAGAAAAAATAAATTAAAATAGATAGAAAAGACAACAATATATGAATGCCTTTTAAGAATAGGTAACTAACTTATCCATCAAGTATTCATATGACAAACTAAAATATAATAAATATTACTAAAATTCATAATCATTTTTTCTTCTCAATAGAGTCAACACTGTGCACCGGCATGAATCCCTGTGTATCAACTTATAGCAACTTTAATGGAGTAACTCCCTTTGGTGCTTCTAATAAAACCTACTTGTACATATTACTTATTTTTACTCTTCCTAATATAAGCACTCATTATCTTCAATGGAGCAACTCTCCTTAAATACTTGCAATGGGTCTCAGAAAAACTTACCTCGTTCTATTTTATTAATAACTTATTTATTACGTTATCTTATTTATAAATTAATTAAATTTTAAAAATTTAGAAATGGGAGTGTAGAAAATTAAATTTTTTATATTTAGATTATTTTGTGAATTTGGTAAATGTGAAGAATTTTAAAAATTTGGATGGATTTTGGTTTTGTTCTATTGAATGAAAACAAATCAAAGAGGTAGTTGACATGAATGAAAAAAAATAAAAGAGGTAGTTGACAATTTTTTTAAAGTAAGAATGAGATAAATTTGAAAAGTTTTAGTTGTGTAAAAAAAATTGAATTGTCTCCTATTTGTATACAGTGTCATATTCAATGATTGAAAAAAATATAATTGCAAAAAAAAAATTAACGTTATAAAAAATAACCATTGTCAACGTTAAAAAAATTAACAATCAAATTTTACTAATTATCAACTGATATCCAAATTACATAAATTAAAAAAATCATATTTTAATAATAAAAAAGTTTTTTTTTTAATTTAATAGATGAAGCACCAGTGCTTTAGCTAGGAACCAGTGCTTGTAGGGCTTGTTTCCTAACGAACCTGCTGCAGCAAATGCCAGGAAGCAACGTTGCTTCAAACACTCGGGTGCTTCCTCTCACCCTGTTAAATATGGTTAATGTCACACGACATATATAATAAATATTAATAAAATCAATCTTTTTTCTTCTTAGTACTATGCACCGGCACGAATCCGTGTGAATCAGATTAATGACACGTGACATGTATAATAAACATTCTATAGTAAGTTACAGTTAGTATAATATTAATAACGTACGTCATCTCATTTTCCTACACCTTTCTTTTATGATTAATTAAATATAGAATAGTCCTTTATCAAAAAAAAAAATTAAATATAGAATAGTCAAAATTTTGAACTGGTGAAAATTACAAAGAAATTTCCCTGAAACTTAGCCTCAGTGTGAACACTACTACATCAAATTGTAGAGAGAAACAAAGTTCTCTTCTACTTTCTCTCTCCAGCAGGCTCAGAATCTTTTTGCAACTATGCTCTTCTGAATTTTCATTCATTGTAGTTTCCTCTTTTGTTTTCTCTCCCTTTTCTTTGGTAAGTTCACTCTGATAAATTCTGAATATTTCTTTTCTCCCTCTGCTTGAATTTTTCCTTCTCTTAATTTTTTTGGATGCTATTTTGATGTTAATTCTGTGGATTCTATGTGGGTGTGAACTCAGTATGATCTTTTTGTTTAACTGAGACCCCATTTGAAACTTAAGTGCTTTCATGATAGCATAGTGTGATTTTGTGGGATTTTAGTCTTGAGTTTGGATTTGTTGTACTGCTTTGTCTCTCTTCTGTTTCTGGCTTTGTGGTGAGTGTTGAGGGCAGGTCCTGTTTCTGTGGTTGATGCTACCTGGTTCTTTTGTTCCTCCTTAATGCATCTGTGGTAATTGAATTTTGTTTTTTATTGAGGGTAAAGATTGATATCATTTCAATTTGTATGTGTGAACTGTGAAGTTATGGAGCTTTGTTTCCCTTTGTAATTTCTGGACTTGAACTGTTTTTGGTTGGGATCATGGAAGGAAGTATTCCTCTTGTCTGATAATGATAACAAAAAAAGTAATCTAAAATTCATTTGAAATTTTTATTTGGGGCAATTTTTTATGGATATCTTGCATCCATTTAAGCCGGTTAGTTCATGATTCTAAATTGATTATAATTTTATGTAATTATTGTAAAATTTGTTGTAATTCCTCATGATTTGATTACAAGAGATAGTTGGCTATGTGCTCACAGCTTTGACTTCCTGTGTTCCTTGCTTTGGCAGTTATTTGTTTTCTGCCTGAAATCCGATCAAAGGCTTTGCTATTAGGTTACTTTAATTGAAAGGGGAGGGAGGGGGGAATCTTTATTTGCATTTCTTGTTCATATTATTTTCTGTGAGTCAAGTTTTATGCTATCCCCTGTCAGAAAGCATTTCTTCAGGTCCAGAAAAATATTATGAAACTTAACTAACTACTGAACTGGTGACAATACTAAAGTGGGGTTAAAAGAATGTTTTGATTTTATGTTGGTCCCTTTGCTTGTTCTAAATAGTTGGAGTTTGCTATTCTTATCTCTCTCAGATTTACCATTTTGCTCCTTTTAAGAATATACTTATCAATATTAAGCATCTAGTATGCTGCCAAAAGACTTCACCAGCATAGTCTACTGATTTATTAAATCTTTAGGTCTTATAAGCTGTTTGCTTTTGTTATCAATTTTATGACCCATTTTTATTTTAGTTTAATGGCTATACGTAGATAGTATAAAACAATTTTACACTGTCATCTAATAACAAATCACCGTTTGTATGACTTTTAAGGTAATTATTATAAAAATCAACATACTTACCGAGTTGTGATTGGATGACTGTATTTTACACTGTCAATGTATAGTCCTTTTTCTCTTTTCTTTTTTTTTTACCTCGTTTGTGACTATAAATTAATTCTGAAGCTCTATTCTTGGTGCAGAAGAAAGTGAACTTGTGATGTATCTTTCCAATTGAAGTTTCTAGTGAAAGTGAAAGGATGTCAAGTGGAACAACATACTGGTGTTACACATGCAGGCAGCCAATCTGGCTTGAAGAGAGGGAAGCCATTTGCCCCTACTGCTATGGAGGCTTTGTGCAAGAACTCAACGAGCTGCGAGGAGTGGCGTGCCAACATGGCTTCTCATCACTGATGGAAGATCTTCATCAAATGTCAGACACCATGGATGCTGTGAGAACTGTTATGGAGCAAAGAGGTTCTGAGCCAAGAAATGGTATCAGAGATGCTGTTGAGAACTTGATGAGGCAGAGAATGGCTGGAAGGTACACAAACTTTGATGTTAGAAGGAGGTCTGGTTCTGGTTCTGGTTCTATCCCTCTTCCTGATCAGACTTCGGGGGTCTTTAGTTCTGGTGCTTATTTGATATTCCATGGTCAACCACCAGGGTTCATCATGTCTAATGGTGGCTCAAGAGGAGGTCCTAGGCATGTTGATTTTGGTGATTACTTTCTTGGTCCTAGACTAGAAGGGCTCATTGAGCAACACATCACCAATGACCGGCTTGGTCCGCTGCCTGCATCGCGCTCTTCGATTGAGGCAATGCCAACTATCAAGATCACACATGAACACCTCCAATCTGATTCACACTGCCCAGTTTGTAAGGATCGATTTGAAATCGGTTCCAAGGCCAGGAAGATGCCATGTGGCCACATTTACCACTCAGATTGTATTGTTCCATGGTTGGTTCTGCATAACTCGTGTCCTGTTTGTCGGGTTGAGCTTCCACCTCAAGGATGTGCTAGCTCTCGTGGTAGACGAATTTGGGGAGGTAGGAATGGTAGTGGCAGTGGTGGTGACAATGATATCTCCAGGGGAAGGGAGAATAGACAGATGAACAATGGAAGGAGAAATCTGCTATCATTTTTGTGGCCATTCCGTACTTCTAGTTCAAGTACTTAGTGTGTGTTTGTTTTACACGAATCATGCGCGTTCCAAAGCACGTTGAACGTGATTTTTGTGAGAGGAAGCTTTGGTGTTGAACTTGATTCAATGCCAAACCAAACACAGCCTTAATCATTGTGCTGAGACTGAGGAAGCTACTCTTCTATAACTCTTGGCCAGAACAATGACTGAAGTTAAAAAGTTTCATTTCTTATCCAGGACAAGTGTAATTAGCTGTCAAAAAATGCTTGTAAGTTAAATGACATGAAGAAAGTTTCTGAAGATTGTGCTTTGAACTTGATCTCATAGAGACTAGATCATAGAAGTATGTGAATATCTTTGTAAATACAATATTCTTGGAAACAATTTTTGTTTTATATTTTCGGTAGCATAGAAGCTTTCACCTTGGTGCATAGGTAATTTGCATGGTCCTCTCTAGGATGTGTTTTTGAGATAAGGAATGAAAGGGGAAGGAAAGGTGAATGATGAAAGAAAAAACTAAGGATAAATCCTTTCCCTTGTTTAGATATTACCAATTTATAAGGAAATGAAGGGTTAAACGTTTGATAATAATGCAATTTAGGAAAAATTATTATGCAAACCAGGACTAACAAGTGTTTATGGTCTTTACCAATTTTCGTATGATATGTATTTAAGTTTTTTAATTTACGAGAAAAAATTAATGATACTTGATTACATGTCATGTGATGATTAAACATTTCCTTTTGAGAGCTTTTTTCAATAGAGAACCTCTTAAAAGCTCTTCTAGTTTTGTATCTAAACAGACTCATGGAGAGGATATTATAATAGACTTAATTACATTTTTTATTCCTAAATTTTTAAATTTTGGTGAATTTTATCCTCAACAAATTAATTTAGCGTATTTTATCTCAACTTTTAAAAAAATTACAAATTTTATCTTTATCGTTTGTTCGATAATGATATGACATGTTGACATAAACACAAAAGTTAAAGTAAAATTTATAAAAAAGTAAAAAATTAAGAGTAAAATTCGTTAAAAAAAATAAAAAATTAGAAATAAAATTCGCCAACATATGCTCATTTATAATACTAATCAAGTAATCCAAAGGGTTGGCGCAGTGATGTAAAGTCCCGCTGCGTTCACATAAGGAGGAACGATCTATTTAGTAGGAGAATCCGTGTTCGATTCCCTCCGTGTGCAAAATTCTCTTGGACCAACGGCAGCCACGCAAATAATACTAATCGAGTATTGAGAGAGAGTCTAGCTCAATTGATTGAGCATGATGTGTGAATTGTTGTAAACCCGGTACCTCACGGATAAAAAAAAGTACTAATGCCATTTTAACACCCCTGCCTGCACGCCTCTAGTGCATATACGCTCATAGCTTGGGTTGATAAGTAATCAATGATCAAGAGATAAGAGAAGCAAGAAAACAACAGATGCTTCATAATTGATGAAGGACTTTTTCGAGTTTTGCTTGTTTTGTCACATCCAAAAGGCACAAAATGAGGGCCCACGTGTTACCATACACACTAATTATCAGCAGCAGCACATTTCCTGCCGTGAGTGAAGGATTGCATGTCAGAAGTGAATTCTAACTTGCACCTTATGCAGGGCCCAAATTAGGAAACAATTTAGGAGGTGTAATCATTAATCATACTACAATTTTGTTAGATTTTTGTTTTGTTTTGATATAACAATTTTGTTAGATGAGTGATTAGTTATATTATTTTTAAATGATTAAATTAATTATAAAAGCGGTTAAAGAATTTATGATTAATGGTATGTAAACAAACTATTAATTTAGTTTAATAATTAGTTAATAATGTATTTATCTCCCCTTTAAAGGTGCCAAATATATGATGATTATAGGAAATAATGTCCTCACATTCAATAATGATGACTATAGAAATTGATCATTTCAAATGTATAAGATATATATATATATATATATATATAATTTAAATAAATAAAATATAAGTAGCTCATAAGTAGAAGAAAAAAAAAATTTAAAAATTAAAATATTAATTTGAAAATATAAGTAGCTAAAATTTGAGAAAAAAAATGAGGAAGTTTTAATAAAAAAAATAAATATAATTAAAATTGAGATATGATATAATAAAGAAATCATAACATAAAAGAAATTTTAAAATAATTAATAAGTTAAAGAATTCAAAAGTACACAAAATAAATGTTAAATAGCGATACAAGCACGTATCATAAAGGGGAAAAAACAGTATAATTGGTGTTTTTCTCAAGTTCATGATTCGAATTTATAAATTATAACATAAAATTTAGCTATTTTTACAACAAAAAAAACATCAAACACATTAAAATATAAGAACTAATATAGAAAAAAAAACTAAAAAGGAAATAAATAAAATTATAATGATCAAAATCTTCTTTAAAAATGTTTTCTGCAATTAATATGGATATTATAAAGAGTACACATATTGATGAGTTATTGATAATTTTCTATGCTAAATAAATAGTTGGTTAAATTACTTTTTTGTCCTCTAATTTATTTTTTAGGTTCAATTTGATCCTCTTATTATTTTAATATTCAATTAGGTCCTATGTTTTTTAAAATGATTCAATTAAGTCATTTATTTTTAAAAGGGTTCAATTTAATTCTATTTTTCTTCCATTTGCTAAGAAAAATTTAAAAAATAAGACTAAAATTGATTTTAAATAAATCAAATTGAACACATTTTATAAAAAATAAAAAACCTAATTAAACTTTTTAAAAATAAAGGATATGATTGAACCTTTTTAAAAAAATAGAAAATCTAATTAAACATTAAAATAATAAGATAATCAAATTAAATTTAAAAAATAAATTAAAGGAAAAAAAAGTAATTCAACCTAAATACTATTTATGGTCCTAATTATAAGCAACAAAGTTATTTTTTCTTTGATCCTAATTATAAGCAACAATTACTAGTTTTTAAAGTAAATTTCTTTTGTACTCTTACTTTATTGTTTACTCTATTCTCTATGCACTATAATAACCACTTAAAGTAAAAGGTATTTTTAAAATAAAAATTAAATTTTTTGCAAAATTAATTAAAAAAAATTATAATAATTTTTTTTTTATATTAATAATTTATCCTATATTACTTATAAATAGGATAATGGAAGTAGTTTTCACTTGCCTAATCTGACAATAACTGGAAAAGCTTGTGTCTATGTTCGAGTTCCCATATGATTGGAAGCTGTCTCTATTCAGTCTATTCTTTTAGCTGAACTGACTACCAAATAAGAAATATTGCTATTGGTACAGGTAGACTTTTCTACTTTATCAGTGGCCTGGCTCAATTATTAAATATTGAATCACTTTATTTATAAAGATTTTTATTCGTTCGCTTGTGGAAAAACTTTTATAGATATAATTCCATATTAAGCAAAAAAGAAATTGGCATATTCTTAAAATGATATTCTGTTTTCCTTCTCAATTTTTATTCCAAAAAATTAAAATCCTGCTTTCTGTACAAAACATTACATATTTTAAGTTAAATTGAAATATGCAGTAGTTTTTCTTTCTAACATTGGTTTTCAAATAATATTATTGATTTCCTAAATTCAACTGACGTTTAGAAGTTCCTTATACTCTTGTGACGGTATGGTATAAAAATCCAAATAGAAGTCTTTTCAATTTGAAAGGGAATTGTAAACTTTTAAAATATAAACGAGTAAAGAAGTATATAGATATATAAGAATTTATCTTTATATAAAAAAATAGGGTTCTCATTTTTTAAGGCTGAGATAAGTTTTTGTTAATATTAATTCCCCTTTATTTTAAACACGTAGCTTCATCAGTGAAAAGTACCTTCTTTTTTTGCCTTTTCAAAATATCTTCAATTAATTATTATCAAAATGTTTTTATGCTAAAAGTAATATCATCTTTTTTCCCCTAAATACCAGGCATTTATATTTTTAATACTTTCAAATTTTTATGTTGAAATTTTATATAATTTTAAAGAGTTTAATGACTATAAACTCTTTCACATTATTAACTAATCAGAAATTATCGTTGACATAACTTTTAATGTAATTATTAAGAAATTAAAGTTAACAAACTTATCATACATAGCGATTTGTAGTTGGGTGATAGTATAAAACTACATTATGTTATCAGTGCATAATTCATTCTCTCATTTTTAAATCTCAATTACTTATACTCTCAAATTTATTATGTAAATTTTTTTTTGTAGGTGTGTTCGGTAAAATTAACTTATAAGCTAGCTGAACCTTACAAGCTAACTGAAACTTATAAGTTAGCTAATTAAATTGGAAGAATTTGATAAGATTACTTGAAAAGTTAGCTGATAAATACAAAAATGACATAAAAGAATATAATTAATTGTTTGATTAAAAAAGTTAAAAAAAAATTTAAAAAAAGGATCTTAAATAATTTAGCGAGGATAAAAATGAAAAAAAAAAAAAACTAGTTTCATTTTGAGTTTGGTATAATTGATTTTAATAAAATTAAGCTTAAATTATTAAATATAATCAATTCTTATATTATGAATTAGAATGTACAGTTTGTAAAGTGAAATCATCACGCTTATAATTTTCTCAATTAAAATTCTTAATATGCTTTCACTTCCTTTTTTTAATGTGCATTTCACATATTATTTTTGTAACTAGTCAAAGCATTTTTATCATATTTTATTTATCTCTAAAGTAAATTTTAATTATTTTTAAAGAAAATTATTAATAGTTAAAAATAATCTTATATTATAATTTAAATTATCTATTATAAATTTAAAATATAATTTATATACTTAAAAATATTTATTTATTATGAATTTTAATTATATAAAATAAATATTTATCCTCTACAATCCACAAACTCAAATACCAAATAAAATATATGTCTAAATTAACATTATTTTTTATTAAAAATGCGAGAAATAATCTTTTAACTTTGAAACAAAAAAGAATTTCATATTAAACGATCGGAACTGACAATGACGTTATCCATGTAAATCAGAAAGAACCACTAAAGTGGCTTCTAAGCAAGAACCACCAAAATGTTCAATCGTGTTAAAATTAAAATATACCGAAAAATAGAAAATTTTATTTTTCAAGAAAAAATAAATTAAAATAGATAGGAAAGACAACAGTATATGAATGCCTTTTAAGAATAGGTAACGTAACTTATCCATCAAGTATTCATATGACAAACTAAAATATAATAAATATTACTAAAATTCATATTCATTTTTTCTTCTCAATAGAGTTAACATTGTGCACTGGCACGAATATGTGTGTATCAACTTAGAGTAACTTTAATGGAGTAACTCTTTTTTGGTGTTTTTAATGGGATATGTTTATATATATCACTCTTTTTTATTCTTTCCAATACAAGAACTCATTCTTTCAAATGGAGCAACTCTTCTTAGCTGCTTCCAATGAGTCCCATAAAAAAACTTGCCTCATTATATTTTATTAATAACTTATTTATTATGTTATGATTATCTTATTTATAAATTAATTAAATTTTAAAAATTTAGAAATGGGAGTGTAGAAAATTAAAAAAAAAATCATATTTGGATTATTTTGTGAATTTGGTAAATATGGGAAATTTTGAAAATTTGGATGAATTTTGGTTTGATTCTATTGAATGAAAACAAATTAAAGAGGTAGTTGACAATTTTTTTAAAGTAAGAATGAGATAAATTTGAGAAGTTTTAATTGTATAAAAAAGGATTGAATTGCCTCCTATTATATACAATGTCACATACAATGATTGAAAAAATATATAATTGCAAAAAAAAAGATTAACGTTACAAAAAATAACCATTGCCAACGTTAAAAAAAATTAACAATCAAATTTTACTGATTGTCAACTGATATTCAAATTACACAAATTAAGAAATAATATTTTAATAATAAAAAAATACTTTTTTTTTAAAAAAAAATTAATAGCCTGAAGCACCGGTGCTTTAGCTAGCAACCGGTGCTTGTTTTCTAACGAACCTGCAGCGGCAAATGGCAGGAAGCAACGTTGCTTCACATATTCGGGTGCTTACTCTCACCCCGTTAAAGATCATTAATGTCACCGTCAAAAAAAAAAAGATGGTTAATGTCACACGTCATATATAATAAACATTAATAAAATCTGTGTCAAAAAAAAAAAACATTAATAAAATCATAATCTTTTTTCTTCTTAGTACTATGCACCGGCACGAATCCATGTGTATCAGATTAATGACACGTGACATATATAATAAACATTCTATAGTAAGTTACAGTTAGTATAATATTAATAACGTACGTCATCTCATTTTCCTACAACTTTCTTTTATGATTAATTAAATATAGAATAGTGCTTTATCAAAAAAAAAAATTAAATATAGAATAGTCAAAATTTTGAACTGGTGAAAATTACAAAGAAATTTCCCTGAAACTTAGCCTCAGTGTGAACACTACTACATCAAATTGTAGAGAGAAACAAAGTTGTCTTCTACTTTCTCTCTCCAGCAGGCTCAGAATCTTTTTGCAACTATGCTCTTCTGAATTTTCATTCATTGTAGTTTCCTCTTTTGTTTTCTCTCCCTTTTCTTTGGTAAGTTCACTCTGATAAATTCTGAATATTTCTTTTCTCCCTCTGCTTGATTTTTTCCTTCTCTTAATTTTTTGGATGCTATTTTGGCATTAATTCAGTGGATTCTATGTGGGTGTGAACTCTATGATCTTTGGAATAATGGGTGTTTGTGTAACTGAGATCCCATTTGAAAGTTTTGTGCTTTGATGACAACTTGATGTGTTTTTTGTGGGATTTTAGTCTTCAGTTTGGACCTTTTGTGCTGATTCCATTCTCTTCTGTTTCTGGCTTTGTGGTTGTGGTTGAGGACAGGTTCTGTTTCTGTGGTTGAAGCTACCTAGTTCTTGCATGAATTTTGTTTCTCCTTAATGCATCTGTGGTAATTGAACTCTTTTTTTTTTTTTTTGTTGAGGGTAAAAATTGATATCATTTCAATTTGTGTGTGTGAAGTTATGGAGCTTTGTTTCCCTTTGTAATTTCTGGACTTGAACTGCTTTTGGTTGGGATTATGGAAGGAAGTATTCCTCTTTTCTGATAATGATAACAAAAAAGTAATCCAAAATTCATTTGATTTTTTTTTTTGTTTTGGGCAATTTTTTATGGATATCTTGCATCCATTTAAGCCGGTTAATTCATGATTCTAAATTGATTATAATTTCATGTAATTATTGTAAAATTTGTTGTAATTCCTCATGATTTGATTACAAGAGACAGTTGACTATATGCTCACAGCTTTGTCTTCCTGTGTTCCTTGCTTTGGCAGTTATTTGTTTTCTAATTTGAAATATGTTGTTATCTGCATGAAATCCGATCAAAGGCTTTGCTATTAGTTCACTTTAATTGAAAGGGGGGAATCTTTTATTTGCATTTCTTGTTCATATTATTTTCTTTGTGAGGCAAGTTTTATGCCATCCCCTGTCAGAAAGCATTTCTTCAGGTCCAGAATTATGAAACTTAACTAACTACCTGATCTGGTGACTATACTAAAAGTTGGGGTTAAAAGAATGTTTTAATTTTATGTTGGTCCCTTTGCTTTTTCTAAATAGTTGGAGTTTGCTATTCTTATTTCTTATCTCAGATTTACCATTTTACCCCTTTTAAGGATATACTTGTCAATATTAAGCATCTAGTATGCTGCCAAAAGACTTCACCAGCATAGTCTACTGATTTATTAAATCATTAGGACTTGTTAGCTTTTACTTTTGTTGTCAATTTTATGACCCATTTTCTTACTTGATTTGTGAATTGTGATCATTACTTATGAAGCTCTATACTTGGTGCAGAGCAAAAAAGTGAACTTGTGGTGTATCTTTGCAATTGAAGTTTCTAGTGAAAGACAAATGATGTCAAGTGGAACAACATACTGGTGTTACACATGCAGGCAGCCAATCTGGCTTGAAGGGAGGGAAGCCATTTGCCCCTACTGTGATGGAGGCTTTGTGCAAGAACTCAACGAGCTGCGAGGAGTGGCGCGCCATCACGGCTTCTCATCGCCGATGGAAGATCTTCATCAAATGCCAGATATCATGGATGCTGTGAGAGCTGTTATGGAGCAAAGAGGTTCAGAATCAAGAATTGGTATCAGAGATGCTGTTGAGAACTTGATGAGGCAGAGAATGGCTGGAAGGTACACAAACTTTGATGTTAGAAGGAGGTCTGGTTCTGGTTCTGGTTCTGGTTCTGGTTCTGTCCCTCTTCCTGATCAGACTTGGGGAGTCTTCAGCTCTGGTCCTTATTTGATATTTCATGGTCAACCACCAGGGTTCACCATGGCTAATGGTGGCTCAAGAGGGGGTCATAGGCGTGTTGATGTTGGTGACTACTTTCTTGGTCCTAGACTAGAAGGGCTCATTGAGCAACACATCACCAATGACCGGCTTGGTCCGCTGCCTGCATCGCGCTCTTCGATTGAGGCAATGCCAACTATCAAGATCACACATGAACACCTCCAGTCTGATTCACACTGTCCAGTTTGTAAGGATCGATTTGAACTCGGTTCCGAGGCCAGGAAGATGCCGTGTGGCCACATTTACCACTCAGATTGTATTGTTCCATGGTTGGTTCTGCATAACTCGTGTCCTGTTTGTCGCGTTGAGCTTCCACCTCAAGGATGTGCCAGCTCTCGTGGTAGACGAATTTGGGGAGGTAGGAATGGTAGTGGCAATGGTGGTGACAATGATATCTCCAGGGGAAGGGAGAATAGACAGATGAACAATGGAAGGAGAAATCTGCTATCATTTTTGTGGCCATTCCGTACTTCTAGTTCAAGTACTTAGTGTGTGTTTGTTTTACATGAATCACACGTTCCAAAGCACGTTGAACGTGATTTCTGTGAGAGGAAGCTTTGGCATTGAACTTGATTCAATGCCAAACCAAACACAGCCTTAATCATTGTGCTGAGACTGGGGAAGCTACTCTTCTATAACTCTTTGGCCAGAACAATGACAGAAGTTAAAAAGTTTCAGTTCTTATCCAGGACAAGTGTAATTAGCTGTCAAAAAATGCTTGTAAATTAAATGACATGAAGAAAGTTTCTGAAGATTGTGCTTTGAACTTGATCTCTTAGTTACTAGATCATAGAAGTATGTGAATATCTTTGTAAATTCTTGGAAACAATTTTTGTTTTACATTTTCAGTAGCTTAGAAGCTTTCACTTTGGTGCATAGGTAATTTGCATGATCCCCTTTAGGATGTGTTTTTGAGATAAGGAATGAAAGGGGAAGGAAAGGTGAATGATGAAAGAA
Organism: Pueraria montana var. lobata; assembly: GCA_026413185.1. NCBI lineage: Eukaryota > Viridiplantae > Streptophyta > Magnoliopsida > Fabales > Fabaceae > Pueraria > Pueraria montana. Next base: position 16,090,664 of record CM048655.1, read on the forward strand.
AAAACTAAGATAAATCCTTTTCCTTGTTTAGATATTACCAATTTATAAGGAAATGAAGGGTTAAACGTTTGATAATAATGCAATTTAGGAAAAAATATTAGGAAACCAGGAGTACGAAGTGTTCACTGTCTTTACCAAATTTTGTATGACATATATTTAAGTTTTTTAATTTAAAAAAAAATAATATTTGATTATATGTCATGTGATGATTAAACATTTCTTTTCAAAAGCTTTTTTTAATAGAGAAGTTTTTAAAAGTTCTTCTAGCTTTGTATCCAATCAGACTCGTTGAGAGGATATTATAATAGATTTAATTGCATTTTTTATTTTTAACTTTTTAATTTTTGAAAGTTTATTTTCAATAAATTAATTTGATATATTTTATCTCAATTTTTAAAAAATTACAAATTTTATCCTAATTGTTTGTCTGCTAATGATGTGACATGCTGAGATAAATATAAAAATTAAGGATAAAATAAAATTTATCAAAAAGTAAAAAAATTAAAAATAAAACTTGATAAAAATAAAAAATAAAATTCACCAATGTAGACTCATTTATAATAATCAAGTCAATCTATCAATCAAACTGGCCGGTCCCATTTTAACACCCCTATCTCTACGCCTCTAGTGCATATACGTTCATAGCTTGGGTTGATAAGTAATCAATGATCAAGAGATAAGAGAAGCAAGAAAACAACAGATACTTCATAATTGATGAAGGACTTTTTCGAGTTTTGCTTGTTTTGTCACATCCAAAAGGCACAAAATGAGGGCCCATGTGTTACCATACACACTAATTATCAGCAGCAGCACATTTTCTGCCGTGAGTGAAGGATGGCATGTCAGAAGTGAATTCTAATTTGCACCTTAAGCATGGCCCAAACTAGGAAACAATTTAGTAGGTGTAATCATTAATCATACAACAATTTTGTTAGGTTTTTTTCTTATATATATAACAATTTTGTTAGATGAGTGATTAGTTATATTATTTTTAAATGATTAAATTAATTATAAAAGCGGTTAAAGAATTTATGATTAATGGTGTGTAAACAAACTATTAATTGAGTTTAATAATTAGATAATAATGTATTTATCTCCCTTTTAAAGGTGCCAAATATATGATGATTATAGGAAATAATGTCCTCACATTCAATAATGATGACTATAGAAATTGATCATTTCAAATATATATATATATATATATATATATATATATATATATATATATATATAAGTAGTTCATAAGTAGAAAAAAAACAAATTAAAATATTAAAATATCAATTTGAAGATATAAGTAGCTAAAATTTGAGAAAAAAATGAGGAAGTTTTACTAAAAAATAAATATAATTAAAATTGAGATTTGATATAATAAAGAAATCATAACATAAAAGAAATTTTAAAATAATTAATAAGTTAAAGAATTCAAAAAGTACACAAAATAGATGTTAAATAGCGATACAAGCACGTATCATAGAGAGAGAAAAAAAACAGTATAATTGGTGTTTTTCTCAAGTTCATGATTCGAATTTATAAATTATAACATAAAATTTAGCTATTTTTACAAAAAAAAAAAAAAAAAAACCTCAAACACATGAAAATATAAGAACTAATATAGAAAAAAAAATAGAAACTAAAGAGGAAATAAATAAAATTACAATGATCAAAATCTTCTTTAAAAATGTTTTCCGCAATTAATATGGATATTATAAAGAGTACACATATTGATGAGTTATTGATAATTTTCTATGCTAAATAAATAGTTGGCTAAATTACTTTTTTGTTTTCTAATTTATTGTTTAGGTTCAATTTGGTTCTTTTATTATTTTAAGAATCAATTAGGTCTTGTGTTTTTTTTAAAATGATTCAATTAAGTCTTTTATTTTTAAAAGATTCAATTAGGTCATTTATTTTTTTAAATGGATTCAATTTAATTCTATTTTTCTTCTATTTGCTACAAAAATAAGATCAAAATTGATTTTAAATAAGATCAAATTGAACATATTTTAAAAAAAAATAAAAAATCTAATTGAACCTTTTAAAAATAAAAAATATAATTGAATCATTTTTAAAAAAATAAAGAATTTAATTGAATATTAAAATAATAAAAGAACTAAATTAAGCTTAAAAAATAAATTAGAGAAAAAAAAAGTAATTTAACCTAAATATTTTTCACTTGCCTAATCTGGCAATAACTGGAAAAGCATGTGTCTATATTCGAGTTCCCCTATGATTGGATTGGACTGAACGCGCAAAGTACTTTTGAGTTTGATGCTTATCTAATCGCTAACCACCCCTTAATTTGTTTTCCTTTTCCTTTTTAAATTAATTAATTGTTAATTATTATATGAATCTTGACATGGCCATTTCGTGTAGGTGATCCCCACAAATAATCTTAGGACGCGTTTCTGCAAAGATCAATTCAATATCTTGTCAGATGGAACAAGTTATGTGCTTGTAAAAATTAGCACGCAAATTGACCCGAACACTAATTCAACAATATTAATTTTAATATAAATGTTATTTGGTTTAAAATAAGTTCAATAATCAACTTCTTTTTTATGACGAACTAGCATCGAGAATTAAACAATTAACTTATATATAATTAGGATTAAAATAAAATTATTATGCATATATATATATACATATACATTAGAAATACAATAAAATAAATGTCTAATTAAAACATGATACGCGTGCCTGCACGCATATCAAACAACCCTGAATTTTGTACATAATCTTTACATTAATTCTTTTTTTATATATAATGATAAAGAGGTTAACACCTCATGCAAATTAGAGTAAATAATCAATTTGATTTCTGAATTTGTCACTCATTATTAAATTAGTTTATGAAATTAACAAAATTCAAAAATAATTCCTGAAATTGTAATATACTTCCTCCGTTCTAGATTATATGACGTTTTAGAGAAAAAAAATTATTCCAAAATAGATGACGTTTTACAAAATCAATGCTGCATTAAATATTTTTTTTCAAGACTACCCTTAATTAATACTTAGTGGGAGTAGTGTAGTATGAGTAATTAATTAGAGAGATAAAGGGTATACTAGGAAATTACCTAAAGTTTTCTAAAAAATTCAACAAATTAATTACATTCTTTAATACCTGTGTCAAAATCTTAAATGTCATATAAATTGGAACGGAGGGAGTATATCACTCAGGTCTCACCAAGTAACTTCTGTTAACTTTAACGGCAACTCAACAATCAAATCACTGGAGGACTAAATTGAAAGGAACTTTATTGAAAACGTGTCTTTTTGTATCTTACTCTTACTTTCTTCCGCTGGTTGACACCACCCACTTCATCTTTTTCTACCTCAACAATTCCAGCACCAAACTCATATCGACTTTTTTCTGTCAGTAGCTAGTTTTTAAACTTTAATTCCCCAAATGACATCCATTTTAAATTATTTACTTAAATAGCCAACTTTATTATTCATTGTGCGAATTTGGGCCTGCTATTACCGAATTCACACTTGTTTTTTTTTTTTTCTTTTTTTTTCTTTTTCTGTTAAGAAATCGGGTTTGACAACCCCGATTTCTGACCTGTTTTTTTCTTTTTTTAAATTACTTTTATTTTCATTTATGAATTAATTTATTATTATTAAACTAAATAATAATATTTAATTATATATACAATTAATTAAAAATATATCTATTTAAATTTAATAGGTAGAGATTTTTTATTTATATATATTTATTTAGAATCTTCAAATTTTGATAATAAAATAAATTTTTTTAGAAATTTTTATTTAATTTATGATTGGTAGAATAATAAAAATTAGTGTAAAGTTAAATTACAAAATGATGTGTTTTTTTTATACAAAGTTTTTGTAAATTATAGATATGAAATTCTCATTGTAATTTTTGATTTTATCTAAAGGCCGTTGTGAATTTTGGTCTACTCAACATGAATTTGGAGATTGATTATCTTTTTAATGTTCAAATCACGTTTATTTTTTTTCCTATAAAAAAACATGGTTTGAACGTAAGAAAGTGTTTGTTGCTTCTTTTTCCATTCTCTGTCACCAAAGACGAATCTCTCGATGAATTCATGACGCTTGAACAGTAATGACTTGAATTTGGACGATCTCTGCCGTCAGCATGGATCGGAGAAATCCTAACCGCTCATTCCTCTGCCACAAAAAGCCTGATCTTTACATTAACATTTATTATTTAAAATGATTTATTAACTTGTAATTACCTAACTATATTCAAATGTATTAATTTGGATTTTAGTTATAGTTAAAAAAATATAATTAAATTAAATCAACTTTATAATAAATTTAAATGTAAACAAATTAATTTTATTATTCTTTATATATTTAACAATTAAAAAACAAATTACATTATTTAGATATATTATTTGGTTAAATCTATTTTTTAATATATAAATTTTTTATATTAAAAACTATTTTTATTAAACTTAATTATAAAAAATAAGGTTTTAAAAAAGTAATTTGAAAAAAAAAAGTTCAAAAATCGGGGTTGTCAAACCCGACTTCTTAACGGGAAAAGAATAAATAAATAAAAAAAAAAGCAAGTGTAAATTCGGTGATGCCAAGCCCGAATTCACACAATAAACAGTAAAGTTGGCTATTCACGTAAATAATTTAAAATGGTTGCCATTTGGGGAATTAAAGTTTAGAAACTAGCTACTGACGGAAAAAAAATCACATATCAAATCTTAACAAAGTGAAAAAAGTCTTTAATAAAAAAAATTGTATAATTTGTTTTAATCTAATTAATGTTGATGTCTGGCAGTGTTGTTCTTTTACACTTCGTTTGGTTTGGATGTATGAAACATAGATGAAATTGAAAGACAGTGAAATGGTGTGAAATTGGAAGTCGTGAGTGTTTATTACAGGTGAAAGTTTTGAATTTCCTGTGAATCTCATGCCATTTAACTTTCATCACAAATTAAAAAGAAAAGAGTGAAAGTGAAGAGAGAGAAGGACGAACACTGGAGAGAAAAGAACCCGTAACAAATGAGAGAGGTAGCAAAACCTCACTTTTTACCTTACATAACTGATTATGAATTTACATAATCAGTTATCCCCTTCTTTTATATATATATATATATGTATATATATATATATATATATATATATATATATATATATATATATATATATTCCTTTTTTTTTCTTTTCAGGCCCCTCCCACTTAATAATAAAACTAAAATAATAAATAATAATAATATATTTTTATTTAATATTAAATCTTTTCTTTTCTTTTCTTACTTATTAAATTACTTTAATTCAAATATTTCATCTCTTTTACACTCTCTTTCATCTCAATCAAATAATCTTACTTTTCATTCTCTTTCAATCCTCTTTCATCCATTTTCATCTCTCACATTTTCACTTCTTTTCACCCATCTCTACCAAATACTACGTTAGGAACAACCGAAATTAATTCATTGCATTATGTGTTGGTCGTAGAAATTATTTTCCTTTTAGGAATAGTGCTTTCTGAATAGTACAAGGAGGATGCCTTGTTGCTCATTGACTGCATACAAGAGAAGATGGTTCCGTTGAAAAGGTTCCGAAGAGATCTTGCCCGAGAAGATATGTTTCCATTAAGGTTGAGGTGCCTGAGAGTTGTGCGGGGTTGGGGAAGTTGTACAATGTCAAGAATTCATCTTAAGGTTGCAGATTGAGGTGGGGAGCTTCTGAGTGATGATTTCATATAAGCACTTCCATTAAACTTAACAGAGATTACTTCAGGTGGGACTAAAATGAGAGATGTATTACAATTTCAAGAACTTTTTTTTAGTTTCATTAATTTCAAAGACTAAAGTGACGGTGAATCACAAATTCAGGGACCAATGCAAATTATTCAAATTTTTTCACCATTAAACTGACCCTAGTGATCATTGCATTAGATTAAAAACCTAGTTTCACGTATTAATACACTTTTCTAGAATATATTCTTTCAAACAATGCATCAAGAAAGTGTTCAACTCATGTTAGCTTTCATGCATATTCTTTAGATAAAAAGAATTAAAAAATTAAAGAAATATGATATATATAAAATACTACTTTTAGGATAAAAAAACGATCACCACAATATGCGATTTATTTTCCTGAGATTTGCCTAATTAATATGAATATATTGCTGATTTTATGGCGGTTTATTTTGTGGCGGTTTATTTTCCTACAATTTGCTGATTTCAGTGGCTAGTGTAACTCACATTCTCAAATCAAGAAGAGCTAAGGTTAATTTCAATTTGAAGCATGATATTAACTCTTGTCTTATTTAATGATATAACTAAGTTTATATATCTGTAGTTAATGTCGTTAATTAATGTATTCTTCACTTGACCATGTTTGTTTTCTTCCCAGCATATAAAAACATATATAGTTATTATTCTTTTTTTTTTTATAAAAAAAACTTGTTTTAAACTATATGAAATTTGGTTGTAAGGTAATTTCAGTGGTTCTTGGAACAAGAGAACACACCTTGACATGAAGTAAACTAATGACTTTGCTTCCAAAACAGGCGAAAACTCCTTTCTAAGGAGACCTTGGACTGATACAATCTAGTCCATCTTGGTACCCTAAAAATATAATCATTGTCATTGTGTCAGCTACACATTTATTACATATAGTTACTTTATCAGAATCCTTGGTGAGTTGAGCGTTGAAGTGCATTTGTAGGTATTCAACCCACCTCTATTGCAACTTAGTTACACCGGAAAGGGAAACAAAAATCAATGTTAAACTTCGGTTAAGGTCAATGTCAAACATCTCAAACCACAACATCGATCAACTCATCTTTACTACAACTCAGTCGCACCGAAAAAGGGAACCACCATCAATGCTTCTCGTACCGTGATCAATCAAGGTTAATAATGAACATCTCAAACCACAACATTGGCTCCATTTGTGGGCATTTGATAAACTTAATTCCCACCTTCCAACATTGACGCCATTGAAGTTACACATCCATTCTCATGGCACAAATATATTGAAAAGCTCTAAGAACTCAAAACTCAAACTCTCTATTGCATTGAGAAAATTCAAAAAATAGCAAAAATCCCTTAAAAATGGGCTCAAAACTCACATTTATAAGTTGTAGGATTCAAGCCACTTGGGCGTTGACACATTTTGCATCCTTGTTGGGTGTCCTTATAATTGAAAATGATTATGACAACTGAGGTAGTTATAGGTAGTTATGATCTCCTCAATAAGTGTGACAACACATTGGGCATGCCACTGTTAGGCGTGGATCACACTACTAGGCAATGAAGGTAATTTCTTTATTTTACTTTTAAGGACAAAGGTCATACTTTTGGAAATTTTAATAAATTTTCAAACATTGAGATCAATGGATTTTTTTTGTTTGGAAAGGAACCATTTAGAATTTTAGGAATTTCAAATAGAAGGTGTAATTTTGGGTAAATAAAATTTTTATGGTAATAAGAGTTGGAAAAATTTAATTGTAGGAATTTAGACTAATTTAATTTTTACAATTGAAATGTAGATCAACTATTTTGAGCGATTTAAAAAAAATTCAGATTTGTAGGTTTTTAACCGTAATAGTTTATGTTTTTGGATATAATATAAAGTTTTAAATCGTTCTGATATACTTGATGTTTGTATATTCCATCGTTACCTTGTTATATATATTGGGCTTGAGTTTTTTTTAACAGCCATGCCCAAACTAGGCAATTACTTAATGTACCCCAGTTTTTACTTGGTGCACCCCATAAGTTAAATAATGAACCGAAATGGACTATTATACCCCTTGATAGTGTATGTATTAGGGATTGTTCAATCCATAATACACAACATTTGTGTGTATTACGGATTGAACAATCCATAATACATAAGAATGTATTATGAATTACTCAATCTGTAATACATACAAATTTATTACGGATTGAGTAATCTGTAAAACAAATATGTTACGAATTGCTCAATTCATAATACATTTGTATATATTACGGATTGCTCAATTCGTAATACATACAAATGTATTACGGATTGAGTAATCTGTAACACATTTGTATTACGAACCTAAATTATTTGAATTCTAAATAAGTTCCTATACTTTTAAAACATTGTAATTAGACCCCTAAACTTATAAATAATTTTTAATCAGGTCCCTAGTAACATTTTTGTTGAGGTTCATTAAGTACTTAAATTAGAAAATTTAAATAGTTAAATGACCTATTAAATAATTAAACAAGCATCTTGGTCTATGAACCACATGAAACATTTCAATTAGCTTATTGGGATCGTAATGAAAATGGGTCCAGCGACCCAATAAAAAAAATTAAAATCAATTTTAAAATTTAGGGACCTAATTACAAACTTTCAAAATATAGGGATTCATTTAAAAATTCTCAAATAATTAATTAGAACTTACAAATTAATTTAACCAAAAGTATCTTATATTCTTAAAATATAAAAAAAGAAATTATATCGTAAGATTTTTTTTCTTAGTTTCTCTATTTTTAATATTTCGTGATTTGTTTCCTTATTCTCTTAGTCTAAGGATTATATTTTAGTTTCTGTATTTTTAATACTTTCTTCATTTAATTAAGATTATTTCTTAGTGCCGTGTTTTTTTTATATGTTTTTTAATATTTTGTGACTTGTTTCTTTATTTACTTAGGATTAATTATTATTTTTATATTTTATAAAAACAATAACAATTAATTTCCTTATTCTCTTAGGATTATATTTTACTTTTATTTTTCCATATTTTTAATATTTTAAGATTATTTCTAAGTGTCTATATTTTTCAGGCTTAATTGCAATTTTTACCCCCAATTTTTTATTTTTTGATGAATTTTACTTCCAACAAATTAATTTGGCACATTTTACCCCAACTTTTTTAAAAAGTTACAAATTTTACCTTTCACTATTTTGGTGACATGACATGCTGACGTAACTGTAATTTTATCTTCCACTATTTTGGTGACATGGCATGTTCACGTAAGCATAAAAAGTAGGGTAAAATTCACCAAAAATAAAAAGTTAGAGGTAAAATTCGCCAAAAAATGAAAAAGTTAATGGTAAAATTTGTCAAAAAATAAAAAGTTTGGGATAAAAAATAAAATTATTTTAATATGCCACATCAGCAAACGGTGGAAGGTAAAGTTTGCAACTTTTTTAAAAAGTTGGAGATAAAATGTCCCAAATTAATTTGTTGGGGATAAAATTCGCCAAAAAGTAAAAAGTTGGAGGTAAAAATTACAATTAAACCTATTTTTTAATATTTTCTTCACTTACCTAGAATTGTTACCTCAAGCAAGAAAAGACACTAATTACAATAATTTAAAAAAAAAAAAAATGACACACGATGTATATAATAAATTTTTTTTAGTAAGTTACACGCACTTCATTTCATATTCATGCAAGTATCTTTTATGAAATTAAATATAGAATAGTCAAAATTATTTATAATTTTATGTTTTTATTGTAAAATTTGCCGTGACACTCGCGATTGGATTAAAAGAGATACTCATGCACTATCTAATAATAACAACAATTTATTTCCTTATTTTTTAAGATTATCAATATAAATAAAAACGAGAGTTAAAAAAGGGGAGAAAAAACGAAAAAATTAACCCAAGGGAGAAATCTGATTGTTGTAAAAACCTCATATCATCATATAGCACGCACTCATGAGCCATGATAATAACAACAATCAGCACACACTCACAGCCAACGATAACGATAGGTTGAGGGAGATCCAGGTAATTTTCCTTATTCTTGCTCCTAAAATAGTTAACCCCTTTGCTTGTTTTCTTGTCATCAATCAATCCTAAGAGTTTTTCACTTGTTATATTTTATTACTGGTCAATATCTTATATGGAAAATGTTTGATGGACACCTAGTGATAGAGAGAAAAAAGAGAGAAAAATATAAATATGATAATGTTTATGATGTAATAAAAAGATAGAGATAATAGAGATAAATAAGAAATGTTAGTAGGGTGTTTATAATAATGGAGGTTCATGTATCATTACTCATTTTATATACAATGCATTTTGTTTAATGAAAAGGGCGATCTTATATGCTATGCATATACATTTTGTTTAAATTAAGTGGGTGTGACTAGAGTGTGTTTGGATTGACGTTGAAACCACGTTGAACGAAAAAATTACACATTTCAATGTACAAATGAAAAAATTATGTGAGTGATGAATTGAGTTTAACATAATTTGAGTTGGATACAACTGTAATCCAAACACATCCTACGTTAGCAACACATATCGAACTTGCTTGTAAGGTATAAGACATGAATTTGATTTCTGTATAACGTATCTTTAAGTATCAACGATTAATCTTATATACAACCTAAATGATTAAAACTTGTGAGACATGACATATATAATAAACATTCTTTAATAAGTTACATACGCATGTCATTTCATTTTCATGCAACTATCTTTAATAAAATTATAGAATTGTCAAAATTGTTTATAATTTTATGTAACCACTATTGTAAAATTTGATGTGATACCTCACGATTGGATTAAAAGAGATAGTTGATTATATGCTCGCACAGCACCTGACTTCCTGTGTTCATTGTAAGACTTCTTGTATATATAATTTCCCATTTCATGTGGCAATTATTTTCTAATTTGAAATATGTTGTAATAATAGTATGAAATCCGATCAAAAGCTTTTCTTGTTCAGATGATAATTGCGCAACGCTCTTCATCAAATTCAATTCGACCTGCATCACACTCTTCAATTAAGGCAATGCCAACCATACGGGTCACACGTGCACAACTAGATTCTCATTATTCAGAGTGTCCAATTTGTAGGAAAAGATTTAACCTAGGTCTATGCAAAATAACCACTTCCAAGGTCAAGGAGATGCCATGTAAACACTTTTTCCACCCAAAATGTATAAGTAAATGGTTACTTCAGCGTAACTCGTGTCCTGTTTGTCGAACAGGGTTACCATAATGTTAAGGATGTTGTGGTAAGAATTAATGGCAATAGTGGAAGGAGATCAAAAACCACTATCATCTTTTTTGTGCTCATTTTGTTCTTCCAGTTCAAATACTACAACAGGTTGTATTTAATGTGCATTTGGTCCCATTTTTTTTTTATTTATTTAGAAGTTATTTAGTGATTTTTTTAGTTTAAAAGCTATCTTTAGGTCAAAAGTTATTTGTTATTTTTTTTTTATAAAACTAAAAAGTATGCTCATGTAACATGAGTTTTGGTGTGACAAAGAGAATATTGTACTTAGCTTTATTTAAATACTATTATGACTATATGGGAAAGATAGGTATTGCCTTGTCCACATTTTTTACTTTTTTAATTAGTGTTAATTTCTTATTATGCATTGATGTGAATGTTAGTTATTATTTATTTATTTATTTTTTGCTCAATGCGTGCTTACTTGTCTGCATTTTTATTAAATTTTAAATAGATGAGTAATTTTTATTCTTTTAATTTATTCACAAAGCATATTTAAAATGTAGTAAAATTTGATTGAAATTTATTAACTTTTTACTTATAGAATAATAAATAATATGTTATTTCTAAATATTGCCAATATACATAGAAATGTCTAGAATAGCTTCCATTTTTTTAATATACTGAAAGGAAAAAGAGAAGAAAGGGAATGAATGGTTTATAAAAATATAAGGAGAGGTAGTGTGCAGTATAAGAGTAATTTAGTTCAATAAAATGTGTAAAGCAAAACTTTCTATTGCCTTTAATATAGTTATAAATATAGGGTGCATTTTATTTTCCTTTCTAAGATGTAGCTCCTAAGACACTTTTTTTTTTTTTTTACAGCAGCACCTAAGACACTTAACAAATATTAAAGAAATAATAGTTGTACTTAAATTTAAATATAATCTTTCTCCAATACGAGTTCAAAATTACTCCAATTAACTTGTATCAATTTTAAGGTGAATTAATATAGGGATAAATAATCACTTTGATTCCTGAAAGTATGAGGTGTTGGCATTTCTAAAAGAACGAAAATTATGAAATAGTCCCTGAAAGTGTACAAAGTGTGTCATTTAGTTCTACCGTTATGTTAAGTCCGTTACTTTTAACATTCTTGCTTACATGACAAGTTTTGTACATACGTGAATGGCATGTGGCAGCTGACAGTTGTTACATGTCATCCACATGCTCCCCCATTTTGATGATGCCAAACAAATACAAGTTTCAAAAGATTCAACATATAAGATCATACAACAATTAAAGACACTACATATATACTATCTTAATATGTATCTTGTTTCAATAAATATCAAAGATGCAAATAAAAGAGAGCTTTTCAGCACAAGTTTGATCAGTAATCAAACGTCTCATCTCATTAAAAGATTTTCACATCAAGATGATGTGTTTTGTTAAGTACATGAGATAACAAAATAACAAAATAGGAAGATAAAAGGATAAGACTTTGAAACACTCCCCCTCATACAATGCTTGCTTCTTTTATCTTCAAATATGCTCCCCCCCTGAGATGATGCACATTTTATGTCTTCTCCCCTTTTTCTCTCCCCCTTTTGGTTGGCAGGCAGCAAAAAGCCTAAGTTCCAGGAATAGGACCACTTGAGTCTGATGAATTAATATCAGATGAAGAGGCATCCAGACTTATATCCTTGTAATATTTGTTAACCAGCTACAATCTTCTTACTTTAGCCTCGACAGCATTGCAATCCTCCAAAGCTTGGCGCAAGGCAAGTCAAGTAGCCGCTCTCCAGGATTTGAACTTAGTCCTTGAGGTTTCAAGGGAGAAACTTAACCACTGAGCCATTATAATCTATTGGTATACATAAGCAAAAAATAATACACACACATATTAATTACTTATACAGGGTCATGCGGTTCAATTAGTGACACACTGGTTCGACTATTGACCCAATAACCCAGTGCCTTGACTAGGTCGATTACTGGTTCGATTATTAAAACTATGGTTTCATGTTTTCAAAGATTTGTACAAAAAATAGTAAAAATATATTTTTTGTGTTTTCATTATTTCCTGTACAAATCTTTGAAAAAAGAAAATGGATTAAGAACAAAATGACAATTTTGTAATTAAAAGTAAAAATAGAAAATCCAAACAGAAGTAAATGGATCCTTAATTTTTATAAATTTATTTTAAATAGTTGTTTAGTCCCTATAATATCAAGTTGTTTTTGTTTTGATCTCCTTAATTTTGGTTGTTTTCATTTTGGCCCTCTTAAGTCCTATAAATTTTTTAGTTTTTTTTTTTGTTTTCTATTTTGGTCCCTATAAATTATTTTTGTTAGATTTCATGGACAAATCTAAAAGCAGGGACCGAAATCAAACAAAAAAATAATAATAGATGCCAAAATGAAAAAAAAATAAAAGATTGAAACCAAAAATCCCTTATTTTATCGGAACAAAAATGTTATTCAAGCCCATCAAGAATTTAAATTTTTAAATCTTTAAATTGTCATTTTAAGAAATATTTTATCTAACAATCACCTCTCTTTCTTTCTTTTTTTTTTTTTTACCAAAAAAAAGCCATTTTTTTTGTTACACAATCACTCCTAGTCTAATATTAGTGTCCATAAAAATACTCAAATATAAAAAATAAAATTAGCAAACACCATTTTTGTCAACATTTTGCTCAAACACTCGAAACATACGAGTGGAAGATGGACATGGGAATGTAAATGGGTCACGTAACAGGCTTAGCAACAAAACCCAGAAAATCAATCCGATCCAAAAGTCACGACCAAAAACAAAACATCTTATCCAAAAAGGCTTAAACACGAGAAGCCGAAATCAAGGAGACCTTGAATGAATCACGTTGGCTTATCCCCAAATCTGATAAGACTACTTGCATACATTAATGAAATTAAGCCTCCATTTGTTTGCAGTGAAAGATAATAGAAAAAATGAAATAAATAATAAAATGAAGTGAGATTCATATTTTTACATTCTATTTTAATTCAAAACTTTTATTTCATTTCATTGCACTCTACCAAACACTTTATAAATTCTAATTTTTCTTAATTAGACTTTTTACCATTCCTTATGCTTTTTTTTTAACTCCTACACTAATTTTTATTAATTATTTAAAAATATTATACTAACACTCCTTATACATTACACAACTCTCTTAATTATTTAAAAAATATTACACCATGTCCCCTACAAAAGATGTTGCTGTAAACATAAAAAAAGTAGCATAATGCAATCTTACAACATTTCAAGGAGTGTCAACATAATTTATTCAAAATAATAGCAAAAACTACAAGCATTGTAAAATCAGTAATTAAATAATTTTTTATAAAAATTAAAATTTAAATAACTATTTATTTACAAACTAAAAACCATTGTTTTACAAATCATATCATATTGGCTGTTTTTTTTTAATATTTTTTTATCCATAAAAATTAAAAACAAGTATAAGAAGTTTACAATACATATTCTATTCAACCAACTGAACTAGATCTCCTTAATTTAATTTAAATCTATTTGATAACTAATCCGTTAATTCTAAAACAATGGTTCATCTCAAAATCAATGAAAATTAGTAAAGAATGGTCGAATTAGTCCAAATCATTAAAGAAAACCATCATAAAAAACTAGTATAATTTTTTTTTCATTTTTTTAATTTAATCAAAATGTTTTTAAAATAAATAAAAACTCATCTTTAAGAAGGCAAATGCTAACCAGTGCCCTTAGGGCACTGGTAAAGAAACTAAAAGGAATTTTTTTTTATTAGAAAGCGAAAAATTGTGTTGTTCATGATTATTTTTGCGCTCTCCTATGATTACCACAATAAATACTTTCTCCTTTTAATTCCTTAATCAGTACCTTTAGGACACTGATTAGCAAGATCCTTAAAAATTACACGTAATTATAAATTTTGTCGATTTCTATTAATTATTTATCTTATAAAAAATATATTTACTCATTTATATTAATTTATAATTTTATTATTTAAATACTATTCATTCTTCTGCGGTTAAGGAAATAAACCATAAAAAAGTGCTTTCAGTCCGGTTTGATTTTAAGACATTGTCAGTATAAACATATTTAAGACTTTCTCTTACCGGCAAAATTGAATTTGACCAGATTTGGTAGGAAGAACAGAAAGCACATTACTTAGTTGACATTTTTGCATGTACCCAGGTTAGGTATCTGCATGACCTGAACTCAAGTTTCAATCTTTAACCTATCCATGGCTTCCTCTCACTTTCTTTGCAGTAGCTACGTCTTCCCCACTTCCCAAAACCCCTTCAGAAGCAACCATTTAGCTCAATTCAGACCAAAACCAAATGGGTCATCCAATTTTCACTCAAAGCTTCGGTTTCAGAGACCCCACTTGGTCAGAGCCATGGCTTCTGATTCCAACACTTCCAGTAGACAAATAGAGGTTACATATTTTGCCATCCCCCCTCTTTTTATTTTTTTTGTTATGCTTTGGATTGATTGAAGTTTCAGTGTGGTTGTTTCTGTAGAATGGCATTTGTTTATGGATAAAGTTTGAATTTTTTTAGTGTTTTATGCTTTGGATTGAAGTTTCAGTGTGGTTGTTTGTGTAGAATGGCATTTGTTTAGGGATAAAGTTTGAATTTTTTATTGTTTTATGCTTTGGATTGTATTTTGTTGTTTTTTTAATGAATATTTTTAAACGTTGTAATTTTTTGTTGGTGAATTTAGATTGTGTATGACCCTGAAGGAAGGATAAACAAGTTGGCTGATGAAGTGGACAGGGAAGCTCCCCTTTCAAGGCTTACTTTGTTCTCTCCTTGCAAGGTAATCCATCATGCTTTTGCTTAGAGGCTACCCAAATTTGTTTGCTTTGTGTTGAAATTGCCAACCCTTCTGCTGCAGATAAATGTTTTCTTGAGAATAACCAACAAGAGGGAAGATGGGTATCATGATTTGGCATCCCTTTTCCATGTAAGTTGTGATTGCAATTTGGTAAATGCTTCAATTCTCTTTTATTGCATCTACCTTTTAATATGGTTTATGTATTCTTGAGGGTGTCTTACTTGCATCTTTTGAGTCTTTAGGTGATAAGTCTTGGTGACATAATTAAGTTCTCTTTGTCACCTTCAACAACCAAGGATAGCCTGTCAACCAATGTGTCTGGGGTGCCCCTTGATGATAGAAATTTGGTACTACTGTTTTCCTTTCTCAGCCTTTTCTTCTTCTGGTCATTTATTTGTTCAGACTTCAGAGAATGTTATGTGGAAATTCTCTTTTAACAGATTATTAAGGCGCTTAATCTTTATAGGAAGAAGACTGGCAGCGACAAGTACTTTTGGGTATGATGTAACGATGTTTATTTTCTTCCTAATTTTTATTATTTTGAATTAAAAACTGCATGCTTCTTTATTTTTCTTGGAATTCAACTTACCACAAGATTTAATGTGTATTGTGTATATTGATGTTTTCAGATTCATCTTGATAAACGGGTGCCTACTGGGGCAGGGCTTGGCGGTGGAAGTAGCAATGCTGCAACTGCACTATGGGCAGCAAATCAATTCAGTGGTTGTCCTGCCTCAGAGAAAGAACTCCAAGAATGGTCAAGTGAGATTGGATCAGATATTCCCTTCTTTTTCTCTAATGGAGCAGCCTATTGCACTGGTCGAGGAGAGGTTAGTCCAAACATTAGGTACCTTCCTTTCTCAAAGTCAGATTTGAGAAAAACCGCAAGATGTTTACTTCTTATATATTGTTATATCTTGCTGTTTGGATTCCAAATGGGTGGCACCAATTGATAATATCTTACAATTCTGATTAGTTGCTATAATTGTGAAGAGCTATGCCACTGTCCTGCAATACAACGTAAAGAGTTGTGGTACAAAACTTTGATAGTCATTCTTTACTGATTAAATATGAGCAAGTGCTATTATTGTATAATATGACCAAGTGGACCCAACCTTTACAATTGTTAGTTAAGATTACCTAGATTGATCTTTATTCCTGAAACCTTTAATAATTTAGTACAGACATCAGATCATTTTGTCATGGATGGGAAGGGATTTGTCTGTTCCTAAAATATTGAAATTTGAAGGTATTTATTTAACTATTCTGTTTGACAATGACTTAAGAACTCACATTTGTATCCCTTTTAACCTTTTTGCAGGAAGCTAAACTTATATTCAATATGATTTACCAATCATTATATTTTATTCAAGATTTTTTCTTTCACTTGTGCAGGTTGTTCAGAATATTCCTCCACCAGTATCTCTGGATGTTCCAATGGTTCTCATAAAGCCCCCAGAAGCATGTTCAACTGCCGAAGTCTACAAGGTATTTGACTTTTCTGAGTAGTAATGAAACCATACTTCCCCCCTCCCTCTTTTTATAGTCACAAATTTAACAACTTCCAATGATACAGCGTCTACGTTTGGACCAGACTAGTAATGTTGATCCTTTAACATTGCTGGAGAAGATCTCAAATATTGGTATCTCACAAGATGTTTGTATTAATGATTTAGGTATGCTTCTAGCTGCATATCATTTTTTTTTTCCACTTTGGCTTTGATTTGATCTTCTTAAATGCACATTGCACATAATTCTATGAGGTGTTTAGTTGAAGGTAATCTAGCAGAACTGAGATTCTACTATTCTATTCTCATTATATAATTGTATGTACAACTTACTGAAATATCAACTGTGTCCCTTAATGTCTTGCAAATGAATCCTTCCTATCATTGACATTGTTATATTTTATCCTGATATACATGTACAAGCATCGGAATACTAAATGAAGTTTGGTACTGTTCTGATGCATTTGACATTTTCATTTGACTTTTAATTTTCTTTTCATTTTTTCCCTTTTTTTCATCTGCAGAACCTCCAGCATTTGAAGTTCTCCCTTCTCTCAAAAGACTGAAGCAGCGAATTAGTGCAGCTGGTCGTGGAGAATATGATGCTGTTTTTATGTCAGGAAGGTGAAAACACTAGAAAACCTATTATTCTTTAATATCTAGACTGGCATTTTTGTGAAAGTCATATATACTTGCTAGAGCTCCCAGGTACAACCATATTATGTGTTGGTTTCCTAAGGTTTCCCCACACACTTTGGGTTTGAGACTAATCCCTTCTGCCACAGAGCTATACAGTTAGACACTCTCCACAAGTAGTGTCTCCATGACTCTAACTGCTGTCCTCTCCTGGAGCACAGTTCACTTATCACTGTGCCCAACCTCTTGTGGGTATATATTTATATATGTTAATATCCATATTTGAGGTGTCTCTGTCTTCTTTCTCAGTTTGCATGTTTCTGCATGTGCTTAGCAATGCAGGACTAAACATTCTCCAAATTTCAGCACTTCTAACCTGATATATAATGCTAAATGTTGTTTAAATTACCTTACCCTGTATGGAGACAATTATTTAACACTATATGATTATATCCTTAAGCATGTGTAATGTAAACTTAGTACATGAGTGGTTAGGTCATCCAGGAAATGTAAGCCATTTGACTATGGATTGATAAAATAGATCAAATGACCTGTCAAATATTTGAGTGATATCTGTATTTTATTTTTATATAATTGTCAATTTAGACTACCATCTTTATGACATATTATGTCCTGTTATTAATTCTTTTCATCTTTTGTCTTTGCCACATAGATCAGGTTAACACATCCATCCACCCAACAAAACTTCTTAAGGAACATATAATGCTGCAGAGGCATGCAGAAACATTAAATGCAAATGCTATAGGGGGAGAGGGCCCCAAAGAGTAACTCAGATAATAACTTTATAGAGATTAGTCCTTGTTAAGAGATTGTCCAAAAATCTGACCAAGTTGGCGACATGATATTTAGATATTGTTGACCACCTAAAACCTGAGCCACCTTACTTGCTTATCAAAGTTTATTTGCCAAGACTCCTAAAACATGTACTTCCTCTTTGTCCATAAAACTGTATAAATTACAAGAGAATTCAGAACCAAAGCAGGTTACTGAAGTAGCCTTTTGGAAAGAGATTATTAAAACTTCAATGGGGACTAATATGTAACTATTTTCTGGTTGTGTTGAGAAAATCCCCCTAGAAGTTTAGGCTAATAGAAAACACATTATGTTGATGTTGCTTAACAAATAAGTATTGGAGTTTGGAATGATGTGGAATCGAAAAATAGAATTAAATCAGAGAAAAATAAAAACCAAAACAATAAACAACAATACAACATAAGTAACAATTAATCTCAAGGTAGCAAGTAACTAAGCACTGGTAAAACATTGGAGATAGTATGTTACTAAAACAGTTATAATTTAATTTAATTAGTGAAAATTGAGTCTGTTCTGCAATGGTTTAGCCTTTGATATTATATCTAATTAACAAAGTAACCTAGCCTTTCAGTTCCTAAAACTTCTTTTCTTAAATTCTGCTAGTAAGATGGGATTTCAGGGTGTCTTTAGCTTGATTCAAATGACAAGATATCTGATTAGATCAAACGATTTGTAAAATTGCTATAAAATTGTATCTTTTTTCTTAACTCAAGTTGATGTCTAACATCATTGAACTTTTTATTTCTTGAAAAATACTATAATTTTAATTGTACCATCTCATTGATGGTTGCACAAACTATTGCCTTTAATGTGGATTGTGGATATACCTTTCTGCTACATCTGGTTTGTGGAATTGGTGATGAGTTTTCTGTGATCTTGAACTATGGTGATTAAACAAACCTTTTAGAATCAAACTTGACCATCAAATTTCAGACAGAAAGCCTTCTGAATAATACAAGTCATCATTTATGATTTGAAAATCTAATGGTTGCATTAGATTCAAGCCCACTGAAATGACTGAAATTTGTATGAAGGTGGACCTCAAAAAACAACTTATTTATGATGTGAGAATTTAATATGTATATGTGGTGACAGTGCTTGTTCCAAATCAGTTCCCCATCTGTTCTTACATTGTTCTGCTGCTGTTTTTTATGGAATACATTGTTTGGCCTTTTTGATGAATATTAGGTATGCCCCATACCCTTGAACCAATATTCTGGGGAGAAATGCTAGCGACACTCTTTCTGATACTCTCTCTGTGATTGGTTGAAATTTATTGAAAATCATCAATTTTTGCTAGCATTACTCTTGCTAAGAATAAAGGGAAGACGAACAAAATAGTTAGTATTAACAGTTAGAGCAATTAGTTAGAGGGGATTAGTTAGATAAATAAATAGGGGTCTAAGGGATCATTTTGAATTGTTAGCACTTGGAAACTGAAACATTTGCTTTATTGTAAAAAGTATAAAGCACAGATATTCCTCGGGCTTGAAGTGTTGGAATGTTGGACACACTTCCAACACCTCTGTGACACTCATATACACTTGGAATCTTGTCATTAGGTGTTCGATTAAAATATGATTTTTTGATTGCTTGAACTCTTGAACCAACAGCTCTATATGGCTAGAATGCTAGATACTTCAAGGACACTAGTATTATTAAAAAAGATAAACATTTAGAAAAGTCAGCTTAAAACATAATATAAAATATTAAAAATAATGTCTCTTTTTTTTTGAGATTCATTATCATTGGATGTAAAACTTCCCAACTTGTTTGAAAAGGTGAATACTCCATTTGAGTGATATAATTCATCTAGTTTTGTAATTTTTTGGTAAAGAGAAAAAGTTCTTACCAAAATGATGCCATTTCCTCTTACTATTTTTGTTAGGCCCATTATCATTGGAAGAAGGTGAATATAGAAATCTTGATTATCAACCTAGATCTTTTGTCATGTTTTTCATATTCAATTTCACTTGACTTTCTCATGTATGTGTGTTTGCAATGTCCTGGTGTCTTACATTTTGGGCATTAACCTTGTTGGATTGTCCATGTCCGTGTTTGAGTCTATGCTTCATAGGTCGAAACTGTCTTCTGTGGAAGGGAAACCCTAAGAAGGAGATTTCTTTCTTTTTTTGTTAAGATTTCATTCTCCAAGAACCGATTCATTCTTTGTTCTTTCTATCGTTCATTCGGTTCTCCAATTCTGATTTGTTGGTTCATAGCAAGCATCTCTATCATGCTGTAGCAAAATAGAGTTGGATACTCTTTTCCATGAATTTCCTCAGTAGTGAATTTTCCAGAAATACCCAGTAGTTTGAATTATTGAATTTATTCCTTTATATTCTAATTATATCAAAAGTAAACTGAGGTTTACACTTCCCAGTTCTGAATGATATTATATATGCTGAAGTAGTCCAGTATTTGTTTTTCTCTTTTTTCTTTTTTGCTGTGATATAGAGTCTTGATTTTAAAAGGTACAATCATCATATATGCTGTCTTAATACATTTCATGCAGTGGAAGCACCATTGTTGGAGTTGGTTCTCCTGATCCTCCACAATTTGTTTATGATGATGATGAATACAAAGATGTGTTCTTATCAGGTAAGCTTCAATAATTAACCTTGAAAGGTTGAAAACTACATACATGTCTCTGATATATTCAAGCTCTAGTTCCATTTTTTTTTTTTTGAAAAGCAAGCTCTAGTTCCATATGCACATATCCACTTATCCAGAAGCTAAAATAATGATTAAATCTGTGTTCTTATGCTGCAACAATTTTGTTGGAAAGTGGGAAATGAATTTAATTGTTGACATTGGTTAATTTTATTTTTATAGCATAAGATTATGAAGAGGTTCTACATGCATTTGATCTGCAAAATGTGAGCTTTTAGAAACGTAAATCCCTTACAATAGCTATTTTAATTTGAAAAATATACAAAGTTCAACTCAAAGGACCCCTTGAATGAGTTCCGATGGGGCAAGTGAATTCTGGGAAGCCAGATGGCATTTTGGGTGGAGTCTACTGAAAAGTTTGCCACTAGCAGCATTAATTGAAAATTTGAAAGGATACTGCTGTTGTCTCATTAAGCATTGTAGATAGTGTTGCATGTTGGTGCTGGTGCTGGTGCCGGTGCCGGTGCATAATGTGTTTTATAGTCCTTAAACCCGTATTCTTGGACAAATATAATTTATTTTCTTATTTATGGCTATTGAAGTTAAGAATGGTGCGTGAAAAACCATAGTTATAACAATAATTTGCATTAGTTGATGGAAAAACAGTGAACAAAGCAGCACTTTTTTCAAAGCATTGAATGACAGTGAGATTTATTATAAGTTATAAGCGCACATTAATTCCTAAGTTTTTACCAAGTCAGGCGGAGCAAAAAATGTTCACCCCTTGAGCTAGCTTTGAAAAATTATAATGCCACCTCCAATGATAGAATCCAAATAATCGTCATAATTAACAAATGAAGAATTGAATGCTTTTTATGTTATCAAGATGTTGAATACATCTATTTTTTTTTATCAATACTTTATAAAATATTATGAGGTTGTTTTAGAATGATAGAGCAAAGCTTATGATGGATTTGGTTTTAATGTGGATTTCTCATCTTCATTCTTTCCAATTGCAGATGCCTATTTTCTCACTCGAGAGGAAAATCAGTGGTACCAAGAACCTGCTTCGAATCCTTCTGCCTCTCCTTCTGTTGTTTCCGAGTCTGTTTAATCTATGGCCTTCTAAGATAAGATAGTAATGTAAAATTGCATTATCTTGTCTTTTTTCATGCATCATTTAATGATGTAAAAATTAAGTTTTGCTGCTTTAACTGCTGGGAATCAATAAAATTAAAGAAAGAAAGAAAGAAAGAAAGAAAATTGAATGAATAAATATAAGGCAGGGCCTCTAAGTCGTAACCATGCCCGAATAATTGGTCTTGTAGCATGCCTCTGGGGACTGTGATCAAAGACCAAAAGATAATGTTGTAAGTTTAAGGTTATCTTAGTTCTGTTTCAAAGTTGGACAAGTTTGATTTTAAACCATTAAATGTAATTAGAATGTGTATTCCAATTGAAGTCTAGTAAATTTTACATTAGAATAAGTGTGAAAAATTGATTCTTGATATAAAACAAAGTACTTGGTCTCCCTGATGCCAAACATGGTTTTTAACATTTTTGGAGTGGCTATGATGCAGAGCTTGAACAATGAATTGGAAGTCGTCAGGACAAAAAAAGGGGGCTAAATAGTTTGGATAACTAAGGATTACTAGATTTCAGATGTCAGCTGTGGCTTCACAAGAGAAATGTGTAGATGTTTTGGACCTAGCTAATATTTGCAGCTGTTCCTTTTTTAAGAGAAATTTGAAATATGGGGCCACCTAGTTTTTGAAAGACAGGAGGAAAATTGACATTGTGACATTAACAAACTAGATTCAAAGTAAAAACTAAATCACTGTCTGTCTATTGTCACCCTAAATGAAACTAATGATATCGACAATTGAAAGTCTATTTAATTATAGGAACAAGAATGTCAAGTGTTTTTTTTTTATTGACTAGGTATTTTCGTAGATATAATTGTAGGACTAATCTTAAAGTCTATAGTAGTTAGATAAAGTTCTTCCTATAATAACATGATTAAAACTCTTATAAGTTGCAGGTAAAGTTCACACTATTACAATTCACTTCCACCAAAACGACCTATAGTTGAGGTTAATAGGAAAGATTTGATTCCATTCATGATTAAAACAACTTATGAAAAAGGATGTCCATCTTAGCTCTTGAGGTAATAGTAAACCAATAGCTATTAACCACCCCTAACTCTCGAAAAAATATAACTAGTGGCATCCGAATTAAAACATTTAATAAAACCATCCTAATTGAAATAAAACTCTTCAATCTGTTATCGCATTGGAGTTGAATGCAGCAGCAGCAGATTTGTATGTGGTTAGTCTCAATTGTCTTCTTAATTTGAACATCTATTCCATATTCAAATAAAAAAAAAATGCCAACAATATAATCTCTAACACCCACTTTTAAACACACTATTAGTTTTAATTTATTAAAAATCACCAAATTGTACAAATATCACTTTTTTCTTTTGGTACAGAAATATCACTCATTTGATGAACTTCCACTAATTTTATAATTTTTAATAAATTTTAATTAGTGTTAAAAAAGTATATTGCTAGTACTCCTTTATTCAAATGCGCCACGTGATTTGATCAACTTTCAAACCATATAGACTACATGTTAATAAGTTTTATTTAATATTAAGAGAAAATTCAACCTATTATATTACAAACTATTTTATTACATACTCAAAAAACTAATGTATGATAAAAAAATATAAAATAAAGAGTGATCCGTGCAAGTGCACGGAACAACAAGCAAGTTTAATAAAAATATAGCCCCTGTACTTGTCAAAATGTACCACTGCAACAAAACTGTCACGAGAACCGAGAGGAGCAATCGAATATTTGAGATGCTATCAGACACTCAACGGCTCTACTCAGTTTATTTAGTGTTACTTAGTGTATGGAAGTGAATTGTGCATGTGAGGGAAAGTGACAGGGTAGTGTACTGTGCATGCACGTGAAATGGTATGAGAAATTAGACGCCTGTTTTCCACAGAGAGCTTACCACCAACATCATATCATCAACTATAGCATCATAAGAACAAACATCAAATCCACACATTTTTTGGTCTTTTTTTATTCATTTGATTTCTCCCCTCAACTCTACAGAGAAGGAGAAGAAACAAACTGTCTTGGTAAACTAAAAAGGTCTTTCCCTTCAAATGGAGAACTCCAATCCCGAGAACCTGATGTTTCAGCAGAAGATACTCCACCATCTTGCAATCCAGGCAAGGGAACAATGCCACCATTAGAGGGTAATGATCTTATTGCCGGCTGAGCAACCACGCCAGAAGCATTTGAGCCATACAGAGTACTACTACTCTTTGTAAAAGGTGAAAGCCCAAACAATAATGCATTAGACCTTGGTGGAGATAAACCTCTATCCAAGGACCAGTCTATGTTGGTATAATCAAATTGCATTGTCCCACCGGTGCTCCAGTCTACCGGAGAAGTTGCCCCTGATGTAGCTGCCGATCCTAGCCCAGAAAAGAGTCCAAGAGAAGAAGCAGCAGCGAGCGTAGGAGATGCAGCTGTTCTATTCCATAAGCTATTCCCTTGATTGGTTGCTTGGAGATCTACTGAACTGCTGTTGCCAGCCACAAACTGTTGAGGAGGTTGACATTGAAGTTGGTGGTACAGTTGATTAGAACTGAAATAGTTTGAATTGAGGCTTCTAGTGCTAGGAGGGTGAGATATAAAGCCATTGGACCTCATGACTTCAACACTATTAGTTGGATACCAACTGGCAGCTACTGCAGGAGGAGATGAACTCATGCTGGCAGCTGGAATCTGCTTTGCATTTACAGTTTGAGGTCGCTGCATCACAATTACTGGCTCCCTAGATGCTCCAGGTTGAAGGTTCTTATAATCACCTCCCACAGCCATATAAGAAGCTTCTGTTTTAGCAGGTGTGGGTGACACTTGCAACGGTGAAGCTAATGAATAAGAAACCGAAGGATTAGATCCTGCACTTGGCCACCTCTTGTCAGCTGGTACAGCAGCTTGTTGAGGCTTTGTCCATTCAGGCTTGGGTAAGATTCTCTTAAGAGGCTGCACAAGTCTGTTGCTGGATTCCGTAGATCCTCCTAGCATAACTGCCTGCTTTGTATAGTTAAAACCCTTTTCATCTTTTTTGGGTTGATTTGGAGAAAGAATAGGTTTTGTCTGTGGCCTAGCATTCTGACTCACAACTCCTGACTGCTTACTGCTAAGGGAAGGAAGATCACCAATTTCCTCTGGCTTTGGTGGACCAGATGGTCGATCCAGCTTCAATTCTCTCAAAGACTCAGCAGCCTTATCAAGATCACCCTCACAAGCAACAACTGCTCTTTCAACCTCCTGTTTTGAGCAATTGTATCTGATTTCTAGGTCTGCAATCCGAGCAAGTTCTTCTGATATATCAATTTTCAAATTACCCCCACCTATATTTGTATCTTTATGATTATCTGCTTCTTCACCACCTTCAAATAGCCATGCTACTGATTCCTCCACCCTTCCTTCATTCAGTATCAATGCTACTGTTGCACGCTCATGAGAAAACCCCATTGCCACAAGCTGTTGAGCAAGTGCCTCAAGTTTCCTTGACATAATATATCCACTGCAACGATCATGCAACTCTTGTGCCCGCCTTTCCTTCTGTCGTTGATGTTTCTTTTCATTCTTCTGGCGGATTTTCTCTCGTTTGTCATTATCAGCTCCTGGTACTGCTTCCAGTCGAGCAGGAGGATTAGAAGCTTTGTCTTTATGGTCCTCTGACTCACCAGACCAACTACCATTGTTAGAAACAGAATCATACTCCACACTAGCTACCACTGAGCCTGCAGGATGTTCATCCGTCTCATCTATGTTCCGAAAACGACCATTAGAATGTTGTTGGGAAGTAGATGATGTTGGTGACATCTCCAAAGTATGGAATGTTCCCGATAAAGGATTGTATGCACTAGCTGGTACACCAGCCACTGCATTACCTGATCCTGAAGACTTGGCAGAAGACTTTTGAGCTTCCTTGCCTGCCTTTTTGTCTTTAGACTTAGATTTGGAAGCAGGAGACATCTCTTCAGTAGCAAATATGTCCCTGCAACATAAATGAAAAATATTCAGATTAAATTGTTTTCTAATGAACTACCAAATTACTAGAGTTAACAATATATGCATTAAAAAATGAAAACCCAAACCACATTTATCACATAACATTCTGTTAATGTCAATACCATCATGGGTGTGGATCTGTTTGCAAATAATCAAGTGCTCAAGGATTATTGGAGAACAACAAGCCCCAGTTTAACCTTATAACAAACTACAGAGGGAAAAAGAAAAGGGAGGGAGGGGGGATAAACTGAGGATTTCTTAACCTCTTGCAATTGCATTTGTACCTTTCTCCTCTATATCAAGAAATTATTTGTTAAACAGAAAGAAAGAAATTTCTAGCAAGAAGGAGCTAGAGAAATAAATAAAACAGGTTTATGAATTTCACATCCAATCCAATATTTTTCCAGCACTATAATTGATTTAACACATGACCTTTCTTCTACCAGTGATGACTAACTTCATTTATGTGCATGGTGATCTCTGGAAATTTGAATAAGAATTAAAGGATTCATGCAATACATAAACTATTTGACAACAAAAAAAAAAATGTTCTCTACAGAAGCACAGGGCAGAGCATGAAAATGGAGTTGTTGCCACTTAAAAGACAAGGATACAAAGCAAAAGTAGATAATTTGTTTAATCTAAGCATTGAAAGAATGGAATCTAATAGTGCTTAGTGCACAAAGCACACAGTCCAATTTAAGTTTTCATACAGATGCAACTACAGTGCTTCAATCAGGTACAGTTACAACTGCATAGAAAAATTAAAACTAATAACATTATGAACCAATACAAGGATCCCCTCACTTTTTATCCCTTACTTATTGACAAGAGAAGTAGATAATTTGTTTAATCAAGTATTGAAAGGATGGAAACTGATAGTTCAGGAATCAAATAATCTGATAAAAACTTACTGGATCAGTTCATACAGAGAAATAAAACGATATCAATTAATTCACAATGGATTATGAGATTCAAATGAACTAAAAAAATACAGTAACACAGGACATTTGAGAGGCCATGATTTATCATATCCATTCGTTAGTGACAACTTCCATCCCTTCTCTTGTTTAATATTTCTCCATAGCTTACAGCAGAATTTCCCTCCAATTTTCCCCTATAGCCATGCTGGCAGTAGGTTACCCCGAGTCATGCGAATCCCCTTGCCCACTTAAGACCAAGATCCCCTACATTACTTCCTTGCATACACCCTCACTATAGGAGATTTCCTAACATAATGCAATATAACTTCTCACACAGATACAATTACAGCACTTCAATCAGGTACAAGTACAATTATATTGAAAATTTTAAAACAGAACGTAAAGAACCAATAACAAAGATCCACTCAAACATTTGTCCCCTTATTTTCAAACCAAAATGCAATGAATCAAGTTTCCTACACCCTCTGCCACCTCAAGAACCATCAACAAACATTTTTCTTCAACTAAGGATTTTAAGGTCATATTTAGGGTAGAGGATGAGACAAAAGGAGAACAGGTCTTTTAAGTAAACAGCCAAATGCCATCACTTAAAACAATCATTTTAAACATGAGACACCATGACCAAAACAATCAAACCCCCAATCCAGTTTGGATTTTACCACTATGAAACCAAATATGTTGGAGGAGAGTATTCGATTTATTTACAACCTTATAAAGTGAAATGTAAAAACCAAGCTGATCCAAGGTTAAGGACAATTAGGCAACAAATAAAGCTTTACGAAAGCCAACACAACTTGATACAAAAATCATCAAGAGATGAAAACATACATCTTAAAGAAAACAAGGCAAACTATTGTACTACTTCAAAGTGCACACAGCACAGTACATTTTCTAATCAATCTTTCTAGATAAGAATATCAATCTCAAGCATAAGTTTAAGGTTCATCACCTGATAACTTTTAACTGTTTGCAAACCCAACAGAACCTTTCCACTTATCATTTCTACAGCTCATAATTCCCCAATCAGAAGATTTTCCACCACCATAAAAGATACAATACTGACCTCCAAACAAAGGTATAATTATAACATACTGTCAAGTCCAATATATAATTACATTCACTTACCACTGCCCACCCCAAAAAAAACACAAACACACACACAAAAGATTTATGATCCACATGCTGGAAAACCCGGCCCCGTGTCAGCCAGTTCTACAATCATTCAACATTATTAATCTATTAACTAATCTCCCCATTCTTCTGTACAGAATCTTATGATAGAAACAAGGAAACTAACTATCAGAATAGGACTACATGCCTTTAGTGGACTTCCCCACAGCATATTGATCCGTTGAAGGAACATTAACTATAACAAAAACAAAAATCAGAATTATCATTATTTGATCAATATTCTTTTCAAGCATACCCCCCATGTGAATGTGGATAGAATAAAGTTAAAAATCATATACACACACCCAGTCACCTTCCATTCTTATTAATTATTATTATTATTATTTACCTTCCAATCCTTTTTACTGAGAGGATAAAACATGCCATTAGGTGCAAAAAAGCACTACACACTCCTACTGCAGTAAAGTACATCCAGAAGTAAACAGGGAAGAAAACCAAAATCCCACTTATGCGAAGATCATAACAGTCATGTGCAACCACTCAACTACCTCTGAATGAAACGCAATTAATTAATACTGTAGTGACAGTATTATACTAATATAAGGACAGACACATAGAAATACAACATGCCTCAAGACAAAGATCACATCCTCTGATACAGCAACACATATACAATCAGCTACATAGAAACTGAACGACCACCATATTCGTATTAGAACAAGCACAACCATAATATAGTCATGAAAAATATTTAAAAAGAAAAAGAATTTTCAGATTATCACTAAAACATATCCAGTGCTACTAATCAGTGCCATTAATTGTTTTTCAGTCTTCAAAACAGATTGCCAACGTGCGCCCAAATAACAAAACAATCAACAAAATCCGCAGCAACCCAAAAGCTACCGCAAATCCCCTTCAAGGATCCAACAATAAACAAACCCAATCCAAATCCATACACGTCACCGAAATTCCGATTCAGAAAATCCGAATGCGGAATGCAAATCGCGAAATTCTAGAATTGCGAAAACAAAAGAAAAAAAAACCTAAAACCTAAAAAACTGAAACCATATAATAGAGTTTAATTCGCAGAATTTCATAGCTATGGTTCAGATTAAAAGTGAAAAAAAAAAAAACACTTGGGGAGAATTGAGAAACAGAGGAAGAAGAAAGAGAAGAAAGAACCTGTGGATCGAGCAGTTGAATTGAATGGTGATAACCGTTGGGAACTTAGAGCGAGAAAGAGAGAGAGAGAGAGAGAGAGATAGGTTTTTCAAGGTTGAAAACTGAAATTGGGGGAATTAGGGTTTTGATTCGAAGAAACAGAAGAGATCCGAAAATTTGCGAAAAGCGAAACGAAAAAATGCCCAAATCTTAATAACGAAACATATATAGTGACGTTCAGTTGCTGCTTTCCTCTCTCTGTTTTTTTTTGACTGGTACACTATGTCTCTCTAGTCTCTTCTCTTTGTTTAAATCTTAAATAATATAATTAATATTTTCACTTACTTTTTAAATTTTATATTTCTTTTCTTAACATTTTTTCATGTTTTCTCTTATTATTTTTAGAGCTTGTTTGCTAGTCGGGTAGGATATGATATGAGCGCAAAATAAGAATAGAATAAACTTTAATCCTATTCATGTTTGGTGTGCACAATATAATAAATCAGATAGAATTTAATATAAATTGTGCTCAACAAAATTATTGTTTCATTAAAATTACATATAATTTTCTAAAATATAACTTTTAATTCATTTTTTTTTACAAATTATGAAAATTATAAAAAAAAATAATTTTAACCAAATTATACAAAATTATATTTTATTTACGCAATTACTTTTCTTAAAATTATATTTGAGTAAGAATTATATTTTTTCAAATTATAATTCTTACTCAAATATTTTTATTTAAAAAATATTTTAATAATAATTAATTTTAAATATTTTAATTAATAGTATAATTTAAGTTTGTGTCAAAATTATTTTAAATATATATAAGATAATGATGATTAAAAGAAATAGTATATATATATATATGTTATATAAATTAATATATTACTGTTTATTATATTTAATATATTTCTTTATTATATATAAATATTATATACTTTTAACAATATTATACATATATTTTATGTAATAGATTAAATATTATAATAATAATAATTATATATAATTATATAGATATATACATACATATATTTTATACATATATATATATATATATATATATATATAGAGAGAGAGAGAGAGAGAGAGAGAGAGAGAGCTCTTATCCTATCCTTGTCCAACTCTATCTTAAGGATGAGAAATAGACTACAAGTTAAGGTACATGATAACACTATCTGTTGGTGCAACAAATAATAGATTACAACAGGATATGAAAGTTATCCTATCATGTTCTATCATATCATGTCCATCAAACAAGCCCACCATATTTGTATGTCCTATCATGTCCAATGAATAGAATCCCTGTCATTTCACAACTAGGAAAAGAGATAACAATGCTAGTTGTTGCACCAAGGAAGGTCGTAACGACTAGAGTTTTTCCATACACAATGAGTACATTGTGTGGGTATAGAATTGCATGTAGTTTAAGGCTTTAGGTGCTTCCTTTATATAAAAACTCCTTAGTGTTTTTAACCGAATGGGGCCTGACCCTTACATCAAGAGTTTGACCCATGAGAAACTAATCTCTTCCTCTTCCTTTATACTTAATGTTTCTTTTCTCCTCAAGTCTACTTTATGTGTGAGACCCTATAGGTTCTCATTACGTTGATAATAATATTTAATGTTATAAACAGTAAATGGTATCTAGTAACACATCATTATTACCCCAAGTAATGAGAATGTCTTTGTAATTTGACATAACCTTTCCATGACATATGTTCTTGTGTAACTTAGTCCCTTTGTCCAAATATCATAATTGAACACAAGGCATAGATCATGTCATCATTGTATAGTTCAATTTATTTATTTCATGATACCCATGAAGACATTAGAATAAATGAGATCAATATCCCATATTGACTCATTTAGCACAACCATTAATCATCGTCTTACTTTATCGAGAGGGCCCACAAATATTACTTCTTTAATGAAGGGGGGACAAATCCCATCTAGATCACTCGCATCCCTCTTCATGATTTGTTTTATGTCCAATGACCAACTTTATAATCACCTTATCACATGCAACTTTTGATGGTATTAAAACATATAACTTCATGTAGGAATCATAGTGATTTCAGGTCTTAAGATTATATACACCATAGTCACTTTGAGAATCTCACTTACGACACTTTCATAACTCTTTTATATAGCATTCTTATATGGGTCAATCTAGTACATCATTACCCTTAATCATGTGCCCACATAAATAATTGATATCTCATATCCATGGCTTGTGATTTGCGGTCATCAGATCACCCATGTACTAGTCTCAATACGTTGTTTGTATTGATAATAATAATTGTCTACGGACATTTAAGAATATCATTTAAATAACTATTCTATGGACTTTATTATTATCCAATACACACATAATAAACAAAATGCCTCATATCATTATTAAATAAATAAAATAAGATATGAACGTAAACCATAAAATATTGGCCTCTATGGCTTACAAATCAGCACCCCTATTGTGTCCAATTTGGTCAGCCAAGAAAAACTACCCCATCTATTTACGTTTTACCATTTTCCTAGATGACTTGGATGAATAAACACAATTTTTGGATTAAATTTTATTAACTTTTCACTAATTACCACAACCATTCATTTTTATTGTATGTAGTGGCTTAATCATCACCTTCTAGCTCACCTATTCAATTTTGAATCAATTTTTCTTCCCTTTCTTCTTCTCCAACACACCGAAGCACACTCTCCATTTCTCCATCAAATTTTTATCTCATTTTCTCTCAGGACTTTAAGTTGTTAGCTTAAGATTCTATGTGCTTTGGTGTTGGCTCGTCATTCTCTTCCATTGAAGCTTGTTAGGGCTTGAAGAAAATCAACATCTTCCTCTCTTCTCTTTGATTGTAGCACAATTTTTCTTATAATATAAGGAGGGGAGGAAGGGTTTAGTAATTTTTCTTGTTGCAAAATGGTTCAAAAGATGTTGGGATGCCCCCTAATCATTGATGCGTGATTTCATTATGTTGTGGTGTATGGGATAAATTAAAGACTATGTGGTTCTTTGATGTTAGGGTTGTTTTGATTTCTTTATTGTTCTCGAATGATACATCACTTATATAGGCCTCAACAATTTTAATATTTAGGTAACTAAAATGTATTTTAAATTTTGCTAATTTCATTGGATAAGTTTTAGGATCCCAAAGCGCCAGATTTAATTAGGTAGAAGTTAGAAATTAATGAGCCAATGAGTTAGTAAATGTAAGTTTTTATAATCATGTAATATAGAACAAATAAAGAAGACCCCTTGACCACGATTTTTAAAGGGTTAAGTTGAGGAATGTGATTTAAAATGACTTAAGTGAACTTAACCCAATTAGAAGAATAACTTGAGTATTACACACACACACAGTCTATGAGGAGGATCAAGTTAATTATTCCAAGAGTAACTCTTTTAGGGTTACTCCTCATCCTCACCATTCATTCTCTTGAAATATAATAGTTTTGAAGAGTAACTAATCTTAGCCTATTTTAGTCCTAGAAATTGAATTGCCTAATAGTTTAGGTATAGGAATTTACTTTTAAAGGTTCCATTAATAACTGGTACTAAGCTAAGTGGAAGGAACTAAGTGTTTAGAATAGGCTAATCAGTAAATTGTTAAAGTTTAGGTACAATAGAACTAATGAAATTCATATCTTAGAATCATGCTTCTATTTTGGTAAATTAGCAGAGTTCAAGGACTAATAGAATGTATGAAAAATAGGAATAATTCTAATTAACTTATAAGTATCTCGTTGGATACCTTAAATTCATGGAATTTGGATGTCAAAAGATTAACTAGAATACTAATAATTTAATTAAGTAGATTCTTGAACTTTAAATAATTAGAAATGAACTTAAAGAAACTTAGAGAAGTAATTGGACATTTAATTTATGATAAAGACATGGATTTGTGCGAAAATAAAATTGTGATGAGGAGCTTTTAGTCTCCATGAAATTTAGCTATATTGGATATTGATTTATGATTCGTGGAATTAATAATGATGAGTATTATTTTGGATTGAGATATATATTGGTATTGTTGAGATATATATTGTTGATTATGTGGATCTTGGTGTCTGATTGTCATACATTTGAGAAAGGTATGAGAAAATGTAATAATGGAAACTAAAAATGTAATAAAAATAATTTATCTATAAATAAAAATTACAAGAGTTTAAAATTAATTAAAAATTAAAATTACAACACCTCAATATATTTTTATCCATAAAATAAAGTTGAAATTTATATAAAAATAACATATAAATATGTCTATTTCTGCCATTTTACATTTTTCAGCTACTTTAACAGATATTTTTACCGAAAACTTATGATTTAATAAGTTAGCTTAATAACTTTCAACCATAAGCTTTCAGCTTTTAACTACCAGCTAGCTTTTCAGCTTTCAGCTAGCCTTTTAGCTTTTAGTTAGCCTTTCAACTTTCAGCTAGCTTTTCAGCTAGTTTTGTCAAACATAGCCTTAGTAGCTTAAAAAGGTGGTTTTAAGCTTGTTTCATGTGAATTTAAATTTTATTTTTGAGTGCAGTAGAAAAACAGAGTTTTGAGCTTTAAAAAGTGAGTAAAAAAGTGTCTTGAAAGTGTAGAACAAATTGGGTTGCTATCCCCTAAAGATAAGTATCTATTGCTTGATAATTAGAGGCTAAAAAGGACCCTTTCCACTATATATGTTTTGTGTGTGAATTTTGAGAGTTGGTTGCAGGTGAGAAAATAATGAATTAAAAATGTTTTAGAGTGATCAAAATGTAACTTTAGTGATTCAAAATGTTAGCCCAAGTGCTAGGTAAAAATGGGTAAGCATTGGACATGAATTATGATCTATTTGGCCTTGTTTTGATGATGAAAATAATGAGAAAATCACGAGTTATTGTTGTGAGCGATGACTTCCCTATTTTAATTAAAAATGTTTAAGACTTATATGAAATGTTGATGATGAGAATTGATGAGGATAATGAGCCTAAATCATGATACTATGAGTTTGTTTACTTGCATTGCTTTTAATTGCATGTTTGCACCCCTTTAAGGGTATGCATTAGTGGGTGAGGTGTCAGTCCCCTCTTTTGCATCAAAACTCGCTATTAGTAGTTATTTATTTGTTGTTTGAATAATTGGAAATGTGTGGAAAAGAATAGGTATTTATTCGATATTGTTTTGAGTGCATTTCAGGTCACTTGGTGACCATTTGAATTGGAAATCATAAGAAAGAGTGGCTGCTGGTCCAGCCCCTAAACATTTTAAAATACTAAGTTTAAGTGAGGTTTAATGAAAGAATTATGTTCTATATTAGCTTAGGAACTTGCCTTAAAATTTTGAGGCAAATAAGATGTAAAACGAATAAGTTATGACATGTTTAAATTACCTAGTAGGTACCCTTATGACATAATGGTTTGAACTTAGAAATCTTAATAAGCTAGTGTCATGGATCATAATTATGAGTAGTAAAGTGATGGTGAGGTCAATGACCCATAATGAATCTTATAATTGAAACTAGTAAGCAAAGTGGTGTAAGTTTTTAATAAGACTTAGCAAATTTTTAATTGAGAAATTAATGATGGTTGAGACTTAAAGTAGGAAGTATGATAACGAGAATGTAATACCTTATATTATATTGAGAAACTTGGTGAAGAGTGATACTTGTGGAGCCTATGAGAATTCATAAAACTTAACTAAAACTATAAAAGATTATGCTTGTGGAAAGACGATTGATTGAGATTGTTTTGAAATGTACTACTCTTATGTGAGCAAGTTGTGTGGCGTGAAATGTTAGAATTTGTATCTAACATTGATGAGGAGGAAAGAGATTTCCTCTCTTCTATGAAATTGGACACGAGTCTAGTGTGTGGACCCTATCTTACATAGTAAGATAAGGTAATTGAATATGATGTATTGGCCTGTGTGACAAGAGAAAAGGAGTTTGCCAGTGAGCAAGAAATGAAGAAAAATGATGTAAATGGCATGAGCAAAAAGGGAAAAAAATGGATTAGGCCTGAAAGGCTATTGATGCTGAAGCAACATTCTTGTTAAGTTATATCGGAATGGACAACTATGCCCAATCTATATATTTTGAATTGTCGTGGATGGTATCGAAAAAGATAAGCTCTGCCGGGATGGAATGTTACCCTAGAAAGTAGAGATGGGCGAGATGTGTACCCAATAAGAGGATTAGGAGACTACAGATGGTACTTGAGAATAGATCTCAAAGGATGAGTTCCTTGGGCAAGGGAATCACATAATCGGCTCAATGTCCACGACTAAAATAAGAGTGTCTTATGTTGTAATAGCAAGGCATGTACTCCTATATCGTCCCCCAACTATAAATGCATAAGACCTCTATAACTTGGGAGGTTAAGAGGCAATGGGCCCAGTGTGAATGAAAACCTAGATGGAGAAATTAGGATGACCTAATGAGAGGTGTTTGCGTGTAACCGCAATGTGTGGTTATTTTGTTTTGTGTTGTGGGACCGGAAGGTCTGTTTGTTTGTGATATGTCGAAAATGGAAGCTAAGCCATACACCTTTATTTTTTAGAGGAAGATGTCACAGCTGAAGGAGCTAGTGTTC
The DNA here is from genome assembly GCA_026413185.1 of Pueraria montana var. lobata. NCBI lineage: Eukaryota > Viridiplantae > Streptophyta > Magnoliopsida > Fabales > Fabaceae > Pueraria > Pueraria montana. The sequence goes on from CM048655.1 coordinate 16,126,955, forward strand.
AGGATGGCGATTGTAACACCCCGAAAATTTCAACCCAGTAAGTAGGAACGTGAGCAATTTAATTAGGAATTGATTGAGATTTAATTGTTTGTTTTAAATAAGAAAAATATATGTTTTGAGTAATTAAATGTAGTTAGTGATTAATTGAGCAAATAAGAAAAATAAGAAAAATAAACAATATAGGTATTTCTTTATAATGGTCAAATAGGAAAATATTTATGAAATCAAGGGATATAATATTCTCTATAATTAAAATCTATGTGATTAATTCAATGAAATTAATTGCTTGTGATAGAAGTTCTCTGTGAGTAACTCTTTGTAATTAATTCTCTGAAGTTACTTTTCTGTAAGTTTGTCTATAAAATTGTTTGTGATTGATTTCTTGAAATACCCGCTAGTAATTAATTGAGCTGTGATTAATTACTAGCAGTAATTATTTAAAATATCTATTGCTATGTATTAATTAATTTATTGGTTGTAAATTGGTTTTAATTATTTTAATTAAATTAAATTCTAGTAACTTGCGCATCAAGTTATCTCTTATAAAATTTATCTGTAAACAATTTCTTTACAAAGACAATTTTATTTGAGTAACTAGAAAAGTTTTCATTACAAGATGTTTTATAAAATTAATTAGTTATTTGAATTTAAGTTTTGAAAATTTTAAAACACAATATATTACGATTACACATTGTAAAATTACACTGTGTAAATTAAACTTGGTAACTAAGTTCCCTAATCCTAATTACATGACACCACACTCCATGCACACCATGAAACTTTGACACCTAGCCTCCCCATCCACCAAACCTCACGTCCTCACCCCCTAAACCACACTCACTCTCTCACTTACTCACTAAACCCAAACTTAGCAACTAAGTTTCCATCCAAAACCTCTCTTCTCTCTCTTGCTTTCCTTTTTGGCCGTGACACCCTACAAGGAGAAGGAAGCCATGGATGAGCTTTGAAGCTTGCATGCTAGTTACTCATCACAGCCTCATCATCCTCTCAACCAAGTCCGTCTTCTTCTTCATCTTCTCTTCCTCTCTCTCTCTCTCTCTCGGCTGAAGCTATTAGAGGTGAGGGAAACTCTTTGTGAACTCACCTATCTTTCTGTTGTAATGTGGTTGAGGGTTGGGGGTCTTAACCACAACATGCATGCATGCCTCCCTTGAGTTTGGTTGTGTTGTGTTTGATTTTGTTTTGAGTTTGAAATTGACAAAATGTTGAAACCCTCTTGGCAGTGGCTGTGTAGATTAGCATGGATTGATTTGCTATGTTTTTTACACTTTAAATTAATTGGGAAGGCTCCTAATAAAACAAAGGACACCATGCCCAAATTTTCTCAAAATTGTTTGATAAGGTGTCCATTGTGAAATTCAACCCACAAACTAAGTGATAGTGGCTATTGGGTTCGTCTAGCCCTGGATGGCTCCCACTATTTTGTGATTTTTAAAAGATCTAACCGTTGGTTTTTCGTGAAATTTATCCTCAATTAAAATAGACACAAAATTAAACAACTTTCATTTTGACACATTGGTGGGATAACCTCAAATCAGGGTTCATCCATGACCTATAAGGTGGTTGTTCTGTTTTTGATTCTTGTATGAACATGGCCCGGTGTGTACTTATCTTCTCTTTTTCGTGTTTACACATCTAAAAACTAGACAAAACAATATTTTTAACCATATAAGTTACAACAATTATCATTTCCAATTTTTAAATTAACTTTTTAGATTGAGACAGGGAAAAATGTTTTAAGCTCTATTTTGAGTCTGAAACTTAGGCTGTCAGAAATAATTTTACTGGGAATTATAGGGAAGGAGTTAGAAGAAAAGTTTTACATTTTTAGAAAGATAAATGTGTTACCTTTCTACTGTAAAAAGTCCAGCTCAAAAGAAGTTTCAGAAGTGTTAGAAAATAATTTTCTTTGAACCATGTTCACCTTGAAGCAATTTCGGTACTTCCAAATTGTAAAATTTTTAGGAATTTTTATAGATTTTTTCTAGACAATTGGGTTACCATTTTTAAAAATAGAAATCAAGATATTTTTGTACATATAAAAATTTTGTCCGTCAAAAATCATTTACTAAATTCAATTAGAGCTCACATTTAGTACTGCCAAAGAGAAACTTAACTCATTTTATCAATCTTGTTTAATGCAATGTATTTATTTGAATTATTGTATTTAATTAGTGGAATTGTGACCTTGTGAGACAGTGGATATTTTTATCCACTGTTTTGTTTTTGTTTAAAGTCCCAAGGAATGTGAACCTTGGGCAATTAATGTTTGATAAGTGTGATTGTGAGTGCCTTTGTGATACAGTCTTTTGACTGTAGAGTGAACATTGTGATAATGTTGTTCGTTTATGTGATGTGCTCACAAGACTCGGGCGCGAGCACTTGTGAAGACTAGAACTCTGTTCTAGTGATTATGGCGATTTTGCCATCTAAAGATAAATGAAACCTTAATAGAGAGCACAATTAATTAGGTTACAAGATTTAATTTTATTAAATATAATTTAATTAATTAACTCTTTATTTTGTGCATTAGACCTAGAAAAGACTTAGGACCTTTGCGTGGAGGAACGGCTGGTAAGTGTAATTAATTATAAAATTATAAAGTTTGAGAGAGTAAAGAATGCATCAAACATAATGAAATTTGATACGAGCTGTGATTTATATTGATTTGAGAGTTGTGCAATGGAAATACGAGTGTACGACAGATTGCTGGAAGTGCAAGATGGCAAGAAAGTCGCGTGGGATATTCCAACTGTAAGATACCTATATTAGAAGGCGGAGTGCGAATGATGCAATCACCGTGGTGTGGTGAAGGAGGCAATGTCCTCATATACCTTTATGTTGTGAGTAGAGGCGATGTCCCAAGGCCCAACGTCAATTAGTCCGTCCAGTACCGTGTACAGTGGAAACCCACAGAGACAAGGAAATAAAATCCCTATAAGGAGAGTTGTTGAGTAGTCAATCCTCAGAGTAGTAGATGACCACAATTGGTACCTGGGATATGATCTTAATGTTGTGAGACATTGGGGGGTATTAGCGTTGAGTTGTGACGATAGATCACATAGCCGACTTGGCAACCCAACAAAAATGTGAGTCATCATCGGTTGGTGAGAGCCCGCCATTGTACCATGGTGAAGGGTGTACTCCAAACAGTCATCTAGCTAAATTTGTGTAAGACCACTGAGTTATGGGAGTTCCAGTGGCAGCTGACCAGTAAGAAAGAATTTACATAATTAGTAATGGAAACAAATAGGTTTTGAGTGTGATCGTTAGATAACCATATTGTAATGGTTAGTAGAATGTGCATGTGACTTTGTAAGTCTCTTTTGTGTGCCTGTTGACGAAGGACAGAGTTCAGCCTTACGTTTTTATCTTAGGAGCAAATGGCAGCACCTATGGAGGTCATCGAAATATCGTCTTCATCACCTTCGTCACCCTCAACATCCTCTTTCTCCTTCGAAGTATCTTCAGAAGGTCCAACTGTACCCATTACTGTTCCCGAAGTCACACCATCCGAGGAGCTCACGCTTGGTCCGGCGCTTCCCACCTTTCGTCGAACCCTTTTTATGTCAAGAACTCGAGACATGATTGGGTGAGTGCCCGTTAGGGAGATCCACCGCTAGTCGTGAACTTAGGGGGCAGTATGTCGAAGGTTTCAGAGGGGGATTCTCGAGGAGTATTCTGAGGAGAATACAATGGATGATGGTCATGTGATTTCTTCTCAGGGATCTTGCTAGAGATCCTCTGACATCATCTTTATTTTGGAGGTTAGTCTAACATGCAAGGTTGCGCATTAGTGATGACTGCTCTAAGTCCTAAGATCTTCTTTTCTTTTCATGTATTTAATATGGATAGGCCTAGGCTTCAGATTTTGACAGATGTATACTCAGTCATCTTACTTTATCACATTATGTAGTTTATATATACTCTGGGGTTGTACCAATTATTTTCGCTCAGGGAAATATCTATGTTATGACGCTCTTTACTTCAAGGGTATATATATATATATATTGTAGCAAAAAAATATATCATTTTATTTATTTTGCTTAATTCGAAATTAAATGCTTATTGTAATCGAAATGATGCTACATTGTTTTCTTGCAAATCTAAACAACACATTTTAATTATTAAGCGAAATGCAACTTTCGAAATTAAAATTGAAATAAAAAGTTTTAACAATTTGGTTAAATTCTAACTTATGTTTTCATAATTACACTCAATTTGTATAATTAAACAAACTATCGTGCTTTATAAAATAAATAAATAAAGGACCTCTTCTTTCTTTTACAAGAATTGAATGAAACAACACATTTATTAAATTAAAATAAGTTTAAAATGCGAATATATGTAAACCTGGATTTAGGGTGTTACAGCGATACAGACGCTTGAGGGTCGTTGAACCTATGATCCTCTCATTGAAAATGATACCTTATGTGGGAACATTCGGATCTTCTTTATGCTAGTTGCTAAGGTGCCACGTGTTTCTTCGATCCCATTGAAGCTTGTAGGGATCCTTACCCAGACCCAGGCTCCAGGGTATGTCAGAGTTCCTTCATCTCTGCCTTCTTTGTCTTCTGGGTCATCTCTACCTGATGTAGATATGGAGCCCATTGTAAGGTTGTATGACTCGCCTTCTCTGAAGAGTGTGTTGCCACCCTCTGCTTATTCTACATTCGATCCTTCGACGATGTGTGGATTTTTGCTGTCGGGTTGTCCTTCCTTTAGCGTTTGGGATGCCATGAGTGCCGCTTTAGAGGATGATGACGAGAAAGAGGACCCATCTGAGGATTCCTCTTAGGACTAAACCTGAGTTTATAAAATCTAAATTAAATAACAAAATTATGTCATACTATATAACAAAAAATATTTATTTATATATTTTTATAAATATTACATTAATAACACATAATTAATATTTCTTCTCAAGTCCAATTTATTTATTTAATATAGGTATAAATTTAAAAAATATATTTTTGAACTTTTTTTTTAAAATCTTAATCAATTAGTTAACAACATTTTGTCATACTATATACATCCTTTTATTGATATTTATATAAATATTACATTAACAACATTAAATGTAACATTAATATTTCTTCTCAAGTTTAATTTACTTATATATATGTGTATATATATTTATCAATATTTGTATATTATATTCATATACATATGAATTTTTATTTTTAAAATATATTTTATAAGCTATTTTTTTTATCAAATCTTAATTAAATGACAAAATTGTGTTTGACTGTATATGAAAATCTATTTATTTATATATTAGTATAAATATTACATTATTAGCACTAAATGTTATATTAATATTTTTAAGTCTAATTTACTTTTATTTATATCAATTTTTGTTTATTAGATTAATAAAGTTGATTTTTTTTTCTATTTTAGATCATGTTTTTTAAACTAATTTTTAGAAAATCTCAATAAAATAATAAAATAATGTCAAAATATGTAAGAAAAAGTTTATTCTTCTACTACTAATATTACTACTGTTTTGATCTATGTAAAACATTTTTTTTTATTTTTATTTCTCCAAAATCAGAAATTAATATTTTTGGATCAAATGTTTATTTTAAAGTAAATAAATAACATTTATTTAGGAAATTAGAAATTTTTTTAGAAGTATCACGCAGTGTTATGAAAACCGGTCCAGTCATCGACTCAGTCGAGACACTGGGTTAATGGGTCAGTGGTCGAACCGGTGGGTCACTTATCAAACCGGTTGACTCGGAATATATTAAAAAATTTAAAAATATATATATATAATATAGCTAACAATATATATATATATATATATATATATATATATATATATATATATATATATATATATATATATATATATATATATATATATATATATATATATATATGAGGAGAGATCAAATTACACCGGTATAATTTAAACAACTATTACATCACTCAATAACTTTCAACTAAATGATTTTTTCTAAAAATCCACCGTTGGATTGAAAGTTCCTTTCATATAGATCATGTATACAAAATTTCAAATTAATCCAAAATTATTTGCTACCTCATTCATATAGATTAAAATCGACGTAATATAAACTTTTCAAAATATACTAAAATATGGATAATTTGATTATTTTTTTTATTGTTGTTCAATTTTGACAAAATTTGACACAAACAATCTTGGTAATTTATAGATATAATTCAACGGTTGGATTGATAAAAATTCATTATATATCAAGTTATTAAACTGGTGTAACTCTTTTAGAATTACATTAGTGTAATTTGATCTCTTATATATATATATATATATATATATATATATATATATATATATATATATTACCAAAACCTTATATGGTACAGTGGTATAGGAATTTGTTATAAACTGTTAGAGCATCCACAATGGCAATCTAAGACATTGGTTCTTAAGCTATTTTTAGTGGGCCCCATATTGTCACATCATTTTTAAGAACTCTACCAATTTTTTACTACAATAATGATCTTACTAAGAACTTAAATTGGGTCCCATATGTTACTCCACATGTTTATAATTTTATATTTATATATTTTTGCTTTAAAATATAAATTGGTTTGTAATTTAATTTTGAAATAATAAATATGCCAATATATATATATTCTTGAAGCATAATTTGTTTCTTCGAAAAATAATAAATTAAAAAAAAATACATTATATTAATTTTGGGTTGACAATAAATTTAAAATTAAGAAAAATACATAACAATAAATATCATCGTAAAATAAATTTTAATTTGCATTTTCCTCATGTCGGAAACGTTCCCAAATGGGCGATTTTGAGAATTTTCACTAGCAAAGGATTGATAATTTTGCATATAATTGAAGAAAGCATTAAATTGACTTGGATCCATTTCATAAACAATATGAAATAGATAATAAGAATAACAATAAATTGCACAAATGACAGAATAATAAAAACAAAGGATTAGCTGAGAATTATTTTTTAACTGAGATCAGCAGAGCAATTGAATAGCAGATATATTATGCAAGTCATGAAGCATGGAAACACAATTTATAGCATTTTAATTTGGATGTTGAGCAACCGTAAAAAATTTTAGCTTCTGAAAAAATACAGAGTAGGAAATGGTAATATGCAGCTCAAACTAGGAAACGGAAAGCCAAAAGGAACGTTGCTGCCAGATTTTTTTTTTTGTGTAAAAGTCAAAAGGAAAAAAGTTTTCGAAAAGTGAACAGTAAAAGCCAAAAAAATGGGAAAGGTACTGCTGCTCTTTAATCGGTAACTTTTAAGAAAAAAAATATTTTTTTATTACTAAGAACGTGATCGTTGCTACGATCGATTTTTTCACGCAGGCGATGCAAGTACATGCTGCAACGGACGAACCGTAAACAGTATTTTTGATCTTACTACGAATGCTGCAACAATCTTACGATAAAGGTGCTCTTAGGTGCTAGGTTCAAGAACGCAACTCTAATTTTATTATTTTCCTAGTATATATTAGTAAAATATTTGTATCATTACGTGATGTGATGTAAATGATGTCCAGTGATAATTAATATTCTTGCAACCTGCTTTTGATACATGTTTGTAATTATATTGATTTTTATTTTATTTTCATTGCATAAAGAAACAACCAACAACAGTCATATTGTGAAGTGATTTATGAAAAGTTCAAATAAAAAAATCATAAAAGTACACACAAACAGTTTGCAACAGTGAGATGCCAAAATGTTTGAAGTAAAAAGTACACAGAAACGTGTTATTGTGCAGTGTGTTTCAGAATTCAGATTAAAAAGTAAAAGAAAAAGTAAACATTGAGCAATGTGTTTCAGAAATAATTATTACTGTGTTTTAAGACAGACCTGGCGAACTTCAAACCGAGTTACACCGGTTTTCACCGGTTTATAACCAAGTTGACCGAGTCTGAACGAGTCAATTACACAAACGGTCTAATTACGTAACCGGATTGGCTAGGGTTCCAATTTCCGGTTCAACCCGTTCGACCGAAAGGTCCAGTCCGATTTTTACAACACTGGTATCACGTGTTGATATAATACCATATATACTAGTAAGTAGCACTTAGGAGGATTATTTGAGCTTCTGTTGGTCACAAACTATTAACAGGTACCGCATAATAATATAGACCAAAGACAACAATCTTAAATTTGTGAGACATAAAAACCAAAGAAAGAAATTTTACATGCACTAAATGAAAACTTGCTTATTATATAAGACTAAAACCATGTTTTTTGTAGGATAGTAGGACTAAAAATGTCATGACCCATCCTAGGATCATGACCGGTGCATAGGCTACATGTCCTTTAGCCTGGCTAGTCCGAGAGTAAGATCACACTAAGACATAAATAAAGACAAATAAATGGGGTTACCAAAAATCCAGCAGAGTCTCCCCTAAAAATAGGACAAACCAAATATATAGAAACACATATATACATATATTCAGATCCACAGTTAGATATCAAGGCCACACATCACAACATAGGCCCCTGACATGGATATATCCAATTACATCAACTAGTAATAATAATATAGCTCATAATCATCGTATTTCTCAAAACATCATAATTACATCAACAACATAGGAGTATCACCTATAACTCAAAATAAAAGGATTTACTCTATATCTATTTTTGTCTCAATCCCTATAGCTGCATTATACTGGAGTCACCAAAACATACTCTCCATCACATGCAATAGAGGCCTACCAAAAGATGAACAAAATTCCTGGGGAGATCAGCAAATCCCAGGAAGTCTGCAACTCAATCACTTGTGAATTTGAGGGGAAAAGGAAAGGTAGGGTAAGTCACAAAGACTTAGCGAGAGCATAAAAATACAAAGTGGACAGGAAGGAGAAAACAATCATAGCACGAGTTTTTACATCCAAAAAGAATTTAAATGACGTTTATTTTAAAACGAAATAAATACACTCATTTTAATAAAACTAATATTTACTCCCTTGAGAATTCATTAAAAATATAATCAAAACCATAATCAAGAATAACAAACTTTATATGAATTTTCATTCTACTATGTATACACATAAACCACATTATCTCTTCGTTGTGGCAAACAGAAATTATAAAACTATGATATTTAATTTGTAGGCTGCATTATCTCTTCGTTGCAGTAAACGGTAACTATAGGAACTATGGATATTCAACGCATAAAGCTACATTATCTCTTCGTTGTAGCAAACGAAAAATATAAAAACTATAGGTATTCAACCTATAGGCTACATTATCTCTTCGTTGTAGCAAACGAAACATACACACACTATGAGTATTCAACCCATAGGCCACATTATCTCGTAGTTGTGACAAATTGTAATTAATCTCAAAACTCACAACGAGAACTCAATTTCCACATTTAAATTAAATTATTCAAACTATCAAAAATCATAAAGAATCAATTCCAACCAAGTAAAATAAATAGTATACTTATTTTTCCTTCTCAAGTACTCATAGGAACTAAGATCACTAAGAAAATGTATTTTGAAATATATTTGCTTCTCTTAAAAATATCAATGAAAAAGCCACTAGGTAAATTTAGCTACTCACAACCAAAGAGAACTCAATCAATGCCTTCCAATGTCGTGGGGAGGAGCAACCACCGTATTTTCCAAGAAACTTAGACATTAATAGCAAGGGAATGAAAGATTAGATAAAATCCTCAATTTAACATGCCTAGGGTTTTGAGGAAATCACAATAATTCTAATATTTAAATTTCCAATACCTCTCACACACAATCCATTACTAATCTATCCCATAAAAATAATTATCTAGTTTTGTTGTTCATGGATTTACCTCAAAAGCTTCAAATAAGGAATTTTAAAGAGATGAGTATTGTTCCCTTTAACTTCAATCACCTTCCCAAACTTGAGTACCACAAAAGTGTAAGAAATTTGGTGAATTTTGGAACAATGGAGAAAAAGAGTGGGAGAGAGTGAGAGGGAGAAGATCGAGAATGGAGATGATGGGGGTGGGGTTTATGAAAACCCTGTGCAGGAAGTGAGAATGGGGGATCTCGGGTGGTTGAACAAAAAAACAAGGGAAGGGTTGTGATTATTATTTTTTTATATTTTTTTTCTTTTCCCTTTTAATGAAACGGTGCGTTTCGAAAAAGTGAAAACGCTTTTAAGCCATACTAACCATTGTCTTTATATCTTTCCTCTTTGTACAAAAAAAAAGCCATACTAACAATTCATCGAAGAATTCAAAGACTACACACAACTATACTATATAAAACAATCAAGAGTTTTAATGTTAAAAATGTGCAGCAAACACTGAACCATCGATCTTTGTTCCATAATCGAGAGAAATTTGGTAATGGCAGTGACTTCGTTTGACGAGTTGGTGGAAGACATATTAGAGAGGCTGCCGGCAAAGTCGTTGGTGCGATTCAGAAGCGTTGCACGATCATGGAATGCCCTCTTCATTCAGAGGCATAGCATAAAAGGCAATGGTGTTATTTGTTTCAAAATTGGTATTAACATTGTTTTGTGGAACCCTGTCCTCTTCCGTTGGATTTGTTGTAAAACACTCAGTTTGTGAGAACCAAGAAGAATGCCTGTATCAAATTGGATTTGAAATTTGGATTTTAAATCAAGAGGACAGTAGCTGGACTAAAACATACAATTACAACATTAGGTCATTTTATTACAATATGAAGCAAATCTATGGTATTTGGAAAGATGGTGCTGAATTTCTTGCTGGATTCTCGAATTTGGAGTCATATAACTCTAATGGCAAGCAACTGCTTCAGTTTCAACGTTTTATTGGCATACATCAGTATGTGGAAAGCATTGCTCCCTTATCGTTCTAGTTATAGGATATACTAGGATAGTCTATATCTTATTCCTATCATTAAGTAAAAATGATCAAGAGCTATTATGTACCATTCCGATGAGGTCAGGACAATAAGTGTATCTACCTTTCTGGTGTGATATTTTCAAAATAAATTTGAATTTTCATTCTTACAGTTTTACTTGCGTCCACTGTTCATATTTTTCTTCAATTCATCGCTGACTTTCAAAATATAGAGAGCTTTTGGCAATCACCAATCACAATTCACCTGATATGTAATGTTTTCTTAAGTTCGGTCAAAAACTTGCTTCTTGGTTTCTTTGCAAAAGCAATATTAATTAGGCTGACAGTTTGATTGTGCATCACACAGTACCAATTGTTGTCTGCAATTGAATACGTAAAATGCTAATCCAACAAGCTGAAATTATATACGTAAAATACTAGCTAGGTTTTCATGTGTGTGGAAGGAGATTTGCTTCTGCTATATATTTAATTTGATTTGATATATGTGGGGAAGTTGGATTTCCTTGTGCTATACACTTAATTAGATTTGTCATTTAATATGTTCTTTATGCTTGCTAAATGTTGAGATTCATTTATGATAAAGATAAACACTTCAGTCGTATGATTAAGAAATTATTGATATCAATTGTGCAAACTAATGTGTTAACTACCTGTTCTTTAGTTTATACACCAGGCTGTTGATAGATAAGTATTCGAACATTTCATTCCTTCTATACCTTCTAGCTTTGAATTGATCTTAATTGTTGCCTTGCATCACATTATCTACAAGCAATTAGTAAGATTTAACTATTTGTTGCTAGTTTAGGGTGTTGTAGGTTCATGCTCTTTGTAATTTTCTGTAAGTCAGCCATTCCAGCATGTACTTTATGCCTAATGTCTAGTTCCTTTTTGGCTTCTCTAACCTCTTACGGTCTTTCCATGTCCAATGGTTATCAGTTGCATATCTCATAGTTACAAAATTCTCTCTAAACAACCCTGCATACCACGTACCACAGTTACCTTGCTGACTTCAAGCACAAGGAACCTTCAAGAGCACCCTCGCTGCCTACAAATTTCTCAGGTTTGCTAAAGTAAATTAATTTATGCTAAGATATCTATTTGCAAATCTTTGGTTTCTGCAGCTGACAGGAATTAGGCAAAAATATTTTCTAGGTATAAATGAGAAGAACAGAGATGAGTAAATAGTAAAATCAATACATATCACATTACTGTATTTTATCCAATATCAACAAAACAACTTTTTTCTTTTAAAATATTTTTTTGTTGCAAAATATATTTTAGGCCAGAAGTCATCTGTGATAGTTTTCTTTTACCTTTTTTGTAATAGTGATTGTTTAAGCTCCAAAGATTGAATCCAGCTGATAAAATGTAGAATCTATCCTTTATAGGAAATATAGGACTTATCTTATATGAGAGTGAGATGAATAAATATTGACCACTAGATCTTATTTTGAATGATCAAGATTAAAATATACTAAGTTATGTGAGTTTTTTAAAAAGTCACATGACTTTTTTAAGTAGTCATATAACATTAAATCTTAACTTTCCATGTATGCTTATATGGTCCAGATTTAATCTTCTCACTCTCGTATAAGATACCTTCCTCTCATAAAATATGTTTTGGGGGTTAAAGATTTTTCAAAAGGCTATATCATTGTGATGTTATTTTATCTGATAACTTTTGGTGTTAATTCATGACAAACATGAATGCTAACCCTATCTCTTCCAACTTTGTCTCTCCAACCCAAGAACCTCGATGAGTTCAAGACAAGGTCTCAAGTGCAGAGAACAGTTGAGAGCACCCTCATTGCCTACAAATTGCTTTGGATTTTTTCTCTAATTTTTGCACAGACCTGTTCACAGAGGGTTTCTCCTTGTAATAGGAATTGGGAAATAAAGTTTGCAAGGTATAAATTTGCTGGAAAGAAGAAATAGAAAGATTATATATCACCATTACTGTATTAATTTTATCTAACATCAACAAACAGCTTTTTGTTAAACATAAGTGTTTGTTATTGAGCGTGTGGTTTCCTTGCAAGTAGCAACTGTGAATCCTAAAACTTACTGCATGGATTTGCATATAATGAGATTGATTTTTGTATTGATCTATTTCTTTAATTTAGTGACGTTTTATAATGCTACTGAACTTGCGAAGCCAACTTGGTATTGCAATTGTGTATATAGTGATCAACCCATAGCCCTACATTCAGTTGCCTTGGTTTGCATTTTGTAAGGTCTTTTTATGTCCCTTTCCTAACAGAATGCAAAGTGACTTTTGGGTAAGTATTGCTTGAATCAGACATGGGGATTATAAGAGCATTCGCAAGCTAGCTTCATCTTGTCCTTTTGTAAAGCTTGTTTATCTTGTTAATACCATGATAATGCATCTGATATTAGTATTTTAATATTTTTTGTGTGAAGAGTATATATCTTATGAAAAACAATATTAAGAGTATTTTGTAGTTTCTTCAAAATTCACATAACTATGGCTAATTTCTTTTTGGCTGCACTAACCTTTTACAATCTAGCCATGTCCAATGCATATTAACATAATTTTAAAATTATTTAAAACTTTTATTTCTTAAATTTTATAATCATAAGTTACAAAAATGTATTGAAGTGTGTGTTTGGTCCAATTTTTTTGAGCTTTTCTTCTCCTAAAAGGAGAAGTAGAACCAAACACTTTTCATAAAAGTTATTAAAATAAGCAATTTATTTTCATACAACAATTTTTTTTTTTATAAAAAAAACAACTTCTAATTGAATTAACAAGGGGAGCTTTTGCATAGCTTAAAAACTTATATATGCAGTCCACTCTTTGAATCCCAACTCAGCCTAGAATACCTTTTTTTTTCCATAGGTTTTTCAATTTGAGTGCTTCTTCGCACACTGGCTTTCTCATTAAATAATTCTCATATTTTAGTTTATTTTAAATAATGTCTATTTATTGTGTGGTTTTAATTTGTTTTTAAATTATTTATTTAGAAAATTATAAAAAATATTTTTAATTTTTTTTAATTTTGTTACATGAAATAAAAGAATGTTACTAAAATGAGTAAATAATATAGTTAAATAAAATTTTGATATTTTAATATATTTCTTATTTGTAATACTTTAAATTACTGTAGACATACGATTTTTAAAATTTTTAATAAGTAGTTAAGTTTATGAATTCTTAATTACAATAATACATTTATTAAATATTTTTGGCTTATTTATTAAATATTTTTAATATCGGTTTTTCTAATGTGTGCAACATTGCACACAATAAGAGTAATTAATTACTCAATTTTACTTAATTACACGTTAGAAAATCCATATATATATATATATATATATATATATATATATATATATATATACACACACACACACACACAAAGATATTGTAAGCATTAAAGAAATGACTGAAAACATGACTTTCGAACTGTTGGACTTCGAAGCATTCAAGAAGAAGATCTAATGAAGTTTCATTGATGGGTTTTGATGAAGAAAAAACCAACAAGTAAAGCACTCTTGGCACAAATAAAGTTAAAGCCAAAAATAGAAGAAAAAAGCCAAGAAGTCAAGGTTGAGGATTGAAGATTGAAGACGAAAAGTTTGTGTCCTAGGTATGTCTTGTAAACTCTTCAAGTATCACTAGGACTAGCATCAATGATTCATCTAGGGCTTAATAATCAATCTAGGTCAATAGGAAACCTACTAAGCAAAGCCTTTCATAAGAAATTGACCCAAGAACCTTGAAAACTTGAAATTGAGTATGATATATGAGACTCGAGTCCCAACAGCCTTGACTCGAGTTTCACTTGGCAAACTCAAGTCCAAGAGTGGCTCAAAATTGAAGATTTTGTCCGTTTCTCAAAAGCAATCTTTCCATAATTAAATAGGCCTTTTGAATTTCAAAATTAGAAAGTATTTTGTGACAAAATTTAATTGTTTCTCAAAATATAAGAGCTTGTTTTTATTTGGATGGTAATCAAATGGTTGAATAAGTAATCTAGAAAGTATCTATGCCAAAAAAAAAAAACAAGTAGGTTTTCAAATTGGGATTAGAATAAAATATTTGAAATAAATCTACAAAGTATATTTTCCCAAAAACAAGCAGTTTTTGTATTCAAATATGGAATAATTCTAAACTAAATCTATCTTTTTTAAAAGCCCATGTCCATATCTCACTGACATTATAAATAGATGCATTTGTCTAAGAGAAAAGTGCACTAAACACAAAGGAGAAAAACTCAACAAGAATTTTAGTACCCAAGCTTAGGAAAAATAGAGAAGCTAGTTGTCAATAGCTTGAATCAATGATGCGTGTCTAAAGTAAGAAAGATAGAGTGTTAGGTTCTTAAGTGAGTTGTTATTCCCACTATTGAGAGTGAATGTTAGCAAGTTATTTCTCGAGGGTTTGATTTCTTGAGGTGTTTGTTTGAGAAGAAGTAGGGTGTCGTAGTCAGTTTATCAAAGGTGCATACATAACCAGCCTGTAGCTTCTTTGTCATGTTCACTAAGGTGTGTGATCCCTAAGGGTTGAATCTAGGGTCCAAAGAGGGGTATCCTTGTTAGATTGTCGATAATGCAGACATAATCAAGTCGGTCTCTCTATTTGCTGACTTAGTGGGTAAGCGTGGGGTTTAGAGAGGAGTGTCCTAGTTAGGTTGTTGAAGGTGCAGACATAATCAACTCTATCTTGATGATTACTAAACTTAGTGAAAAATCTCAAGCTATGGCTTGAGTATTGGATGTAGGTTGGGTTGACCAAACTAGTAAAAAAAATCACCGGTGCACTCTTTTCTAACCTTTACTCTTGTATTATCGCTTTGCTTAACTACTTTAATATCATATATGCAAAAGACGTAGGGTTAGGGTTTAGGATAATAATAAGATTATCTTTCTCACTAGGTTAGTAGAATTGAATATATAGTTAGTTCAAATTAAATATATTTGAATATATTCAATTCCTTTGGGTTAGAGGTTCGGTGTGAAACGATTCCATAGTAACTCAATTCAAATATATTTAATTCTAAGCAAATATATTTAATTCATGCATAGGGATATTGTGATAATTTCTTATGTCTCCAAGCTCTTCTTGTCAATCTCTAGCAATCTTCATCATTTTGTGCCATAAGACCGAGGGGGTGGTTACCAGCAAAGGCACTTCGATGTGCAAGTCAGCTATCTACCAAATATGGTAAATGAGAGTTATAAAATGAGAATGAATAGTGTGTTACCTCAAGAATCTAACCCTTTATATACACATATTAATGGGCCATAGAGTTCATGGGCCTTACCTTCTTATTAAGGTCATGTTAATTCGATACTATATGGTAATATGATAATGATTCGATTAAGGTAAGCTAGATTCTCTAACCTTTGCTAGGATCATTGAGTCTTCGGAGGATCGACACCTGTTCGGCCCTACATTTGGTTAAGGGATTTCCTAGGGTGAGGCCTAGGGGTCCTTGTGGCCATATAGGCACAATAGGATTTGTAATGCATTTAAATGTCTTCTTATTCTAATTTGAATTATGATAAAATGTCATTAAATGCTAATACATTATTTTATATTTGATTTTACTTAATTACTTTCAATTGTGGAAATACTTATAGAAAAAACTCAAAATCTCTTCTTATTATGATCTATTTAAATTTTGATAAAATGACATTAAATGCTAATTTAAATTATGATAAAACACCATTAAATGCTAATTTAAATTCTGATAAAATGTCAGTAAATGCTAATGATTTTATTTATTAACTTTTATTACTTACTTATTGCTTACAAAAAAAAATTATTTCTTACTTAATAATAATAATTTAGCAAGAGAGTCTATCTCAATTGGTTGAGCAGTATGCGCAAGTTGTTATAAATCTTGGCACCGGAGTTCAATTCCTCCCTTTGAACAAAACAAATTAAAACTTAATAACTTAATAATTTATTTACTCTAACTATGTAAATCACTTAATTTATGTAAATACCTCAATTTGGGCGAACTTTTTAGGAAGAAAAAGTTTCGTAATGTTTCTTACTTTAAGTTAAAAAAGATAAAAAAAAATTAAATATTTGTGTTAATTTGATATTTTACCTTTTATTAATTAAAACGATTTAATAACTTATAAAAATGAGTCCACTTGTAAATGAAAAATATTTAAATTAATAAATATTATGAATTACCATTTAAACTAAAATGAGTACATATATTATGAAATCTTTGACCACATTAAAGGGGATTAACTACAAGGTAGTCAAAAAAATATAAAGTAATCATTTAAGCTCATTGTCTTGCAAAAACGTCAAGGTTATGCTAGTCACCGTGTCTTTGAGTTTTTTTCCAACATGTATTCAATCTCTTAATACGAATGAAATGAAATAAGTTTCTCTTGTTCAAAAAAAAAAAAAAAATTGTCACTAATTGGTTTTCACATAGTGACAATTTTAAAATTGTCACTATAATAATTTACTAATTTTTAAATTAAAGAAATAATCTTTTTAAAAACATTTATAATAATTTTTTATTTTTTCAAAATGATTATATTTCTTTAAATAAAAATTATTATATTATTATAATGGCGGCTTTGGAACAACTGCTATGTGTAAATCAGTTAGTGGTGGTTTCGAACTACCACAAATTGTGATTGTGTTAGCATGACATATTCATTCCTTATCGTCGTCACTTTAATTTAGGCAGAAGGGGTTACATTGAATTTTTTTTTTTTAAATTAGAGGACTAAATTGAACCTTTTAAAAATAGAGGGACCAAAATGAACCAAATATATTAGAGGACAAAAAAGTAATTGGACCTATAAAATATAATGACGCATCTTGAATTTATTTGAAATAAAAATCATCATATATTCGTATTGTAATAAAATCATTAACATGTAGAGATTCACAAAATCATCATATAGTCTCATAAAGAACTTGATTCACAAAATCAAAATCATAAATAAACCACCACATACTAAAACCAACGTTTATATCGCTCCAACAAAATTATGCAACCTTTGAAATCAATTTTGTATGCAAAATAGATTAAATGAAACATACTACTCTTAGAACATGTGGATATTCATTCACTTGGCTGCTTCTTAATCTTTAACAATTTTGGAATCTTTATGGTTGAGGTCTTAGTTCGATGATCATCATTAGGGCTTGGACAATCTACATCTTCAATATTCCTCTTTTACCTTTTTTGAGTGCATGGAGTACTTTCAGCTTTGCTTGTAGAATCTACATCTTCAACAATCATTTTCTCCTACTTCTGATTGGTTGGAGTAATTTTAATATCACCAATTTGCAAAAAATTAAAAATAAAATTAAAGGGCATGTAGGAAGTTGAATATATCTACATAATTCATGCCTATTATATGTTTTAAGAACAATTAATTGTGCATTTTGAAATGCGCGCCCATTGTTGAAATCTTCATTAAGTTGGAGAATATCCATTCCATTACTGCTTATCAAAACCCTGCGTGCCTTTTGCAAATTAGCGCATCAACACTCTAGGAAAGGGTCACTTAAATACGACCATATTAAGCAACGTAATTAAGGAAACCAATATTAAAAACAAATTTAACGAAAAATTAGCGATTTTAATATATGATAATTTTCCATTAATAGTAGAAAGAAAATGACAAAGTAGAAATTTAAAATCCTACTTGTAGAATTATTTGAAATTTCTAATAGGATTATTCGAAAATTCTAATATTTTGTCAACTATTAATTCAATTATAGCTAAACATGTAGTATTTATGCAGTAAAAAAAAAACATGTAGTATTTAATATAACAACTTTAATCTTATAATATGGTAGTTGGATCAAAATATGTCTTAACAGTATATTAAAATAGAATAATTTCACATAGGATAATTGAATAAACAATGGCATCACAGAATGACCATTAAATGGTGTCAAATATCTAATTCTAGAAACAGTGCATAATATCACGGTGATTAACAAATTCATAGGAGATTTATTTGCTATCAAATAAAAAAAAACTAGCAGAAATTATTCATTATTCAATTTAAAATATTTTGTAATTGTTATTAAAGTCAAATAATTTTTGCTTATTTCGACATTTAATTTTCACAACCTTTTACCTAAAGATCAAATTACACTATAACCCCTAATTTTGAGCGAGATGTTTTCAGTTTTGGTGGAAAAATTCCCCAATTTATTTTACTTTAAGTAATAAAAGATATTGATAGGTATAAAAGGATATTAATAAATATATTCTTAATTAGCATTTATGTACATTTAATAAAAGGAAATTAATAACTATATTTTCAAAAAAAAAAAAGATTAATAAATGTATTCTCAATAAGCATTTACGTGCAATTAATAAATAAATAAATATATTATAATAAAAGGTAACACAATCATACACCGATTCAAATCAAATCATTCTTCAATCTTCAAATCATTGAGAATGTAAATAGTTTGATTTGTCCCAGAGAATAATAAAAAAAAAAAAACTCTTCCCCACTTAAGGGTGTAAATGGCCTGGGTTGGATGCAATTTAGTCTAATTTTCAACTCAACTCAATTAAATTTAATTGGATTGAGTTGGGTTGAGTTTACCTTTTATTTTTTAGCAACCTAACCTAACCTTAATTAGGTTGGGTTGGATTGAGTAATTAAAGAAAGAAATATTGTCACATATTTAACTTTTAACAAAAAAAAAACAAACCTTAAAATTAGTAATTCAATTTACTTTATTGCTTTTTAATTCTTATAAGCAAGTAGTTAGTATCCTTGCTTTATTATTTTACAACTTACAATTATTAAATTGAGTCAATCTCCAAAATCATAATAAATTGTTGTGGCTTATGAGTGAATGGGGGTGAGGATTTAGATTTTTTTGTACTTTTTTTATTACTCACAATCTTTCACCTATGACATATAGAAATTAAACAAATATTATTTTTTGTATATTTATTATGTAATCGGGTTGGGTTGGGTTTGAAATTCATGAACCCATTATCCAACCCAACCCAACCCAATGACCCAATCCAACCCGCAAAATTGTTATTGGGTTGGGTTGGGCACAACCCGCTTACACCCCTACCCACTCTTGCCTATTCTCACCATCAAATCAAACTGGCTTAACTTTTTTTTTTTTTCCTCCAACCTCAGCCGTTCTAGCACAACCACCTCAAGCTAGCAAAAGTTTAAAGGTAGGCTGCACTTTATTTTTCTGATATTAGGTGGTATGATTTCCATTTTATTCGGTGATATCTGTACTATAATTATTGATTTTTATTATATACATGATGACAAACTACAACAACATCAATGACATTTATAGCTTCAATTTATCCAAAGAAGGTATTCTTGACTCTTCCACCGTAGCCTCCATCTATAAAATAAGGAGTTCAATTCGAGGGTTTTAATCTGAAATCTCCATCAAACTCAACCATGTTTGTTCCATGAAACCCCAGGTCTGAAAACACTGTTAATTCAGACAGAAATAAAAAAGTTGTGAATGGCAGTGACTTTGTTAGACGAGTTGGTGGAAGATATATTAGAGAGGCTACCGACATATCTGTGGTATTTGGAAAGATGGTGCTGAAATTCTTGCTCAATCCATTTCGGGGTTGGAGTCATATAACTCTAATGGCGAGCGACTGCTTCAGTTTCAAAGTTTTATTGGCATACATCAGTATGTGGAAAGCATTGCTCCCTTATCGTTCTAGTTATAGGATATACTAGGATAGTCTATATATTATTCCTATCAATAAGTAAAAATGATCAAGAGTTATTATGTACCATTTGTTAGTTGCTATAATTACTTACTTTTCAAGTGGTTTTTGAGGCAATTATCTATCCTTTTCTCTCATTTGGAGTGTTGTTTTACTCATTTTCTGTTAATATTGCAAATTAGTTAGAATTTCTTTAGTTTTTCTAGTTTTATGGTTATATCTTAGAGTTTTGCCCCACTTTTTGTAGGAAATGGAGATTGAAGTTGAAGTACACGTTTTGGAGCTGCATTCTGAGCTTTGGAAGCAGTGGAAGGTCATTTGCAAGAGAAATCTGTTGAAGTGCAGAATTTTCAAATCAGCCAAGCCAAAATTCCAGGCTGAGCCAAATGTCACTTAAGAGCAATTCTGCACTTGTATATATAAAGGACTGACCTTCAGAAGTTAAGGGAGTTTTGGACATTTTTGTTAAGACTCACTCTCTGTAGCTCGTTTGTACTTGTAGAAGAGAGAAAAGCTCTCTCTTTAGTTCTTAAGTTTTCTCTTCATCTCCTTCCCCCTCCATGTGTAATTTCCAGCTGCTCACACCCATGAGTGGCTGAGTTCTGTAGTTGTTAGGGGTTAGATGTAACCATTCTCAAAACTCTCTTGTATCTTTTGATATTATCTATATATATTATGCATATTTGTGTTTAAAGTTAGTATTTTGCTTCTTCTCTTAAAGCTTGTTGTGGCTTGATCACCCATAGCATGATCCTTGGACATGACTGTTGTTGGGAAACACTTTCGTTGTCTAGAACTGAAGCAATATACCTCATGAACTTCGTGTCTAGGAATGGAGCTTAGTTCATGGGTTATCTTGTGGTCTCTAGACTTAAAGCTAGTTGCTTCGCTAAGTTGTTGAGGAATCAAGGCTTGGGGGAGTAATCTAAGAATCTCTGCACCTAAGGAATTAGGATGAGAATGTTTTTATTGACTGATTTTAACTTTTAAATGCAAATAGAATGTATATTGTGCGCATGCAAGAAGAAAGTAGAGAATGGTGAAATCTAACCCCTGCAACATCTTCATCTATCTGTTTTAACCTCTGTCTACTGTTGTGTTTGTTTTAAAAACCACAAAAATATCTTCTTTAATTTCTGTTCTGCATTAGCTATGTTTTATCTTTCACAAAACCAATCAAAGTTCACGTTTTTATAGCTTTTCTGGTAAAAATCCGTTTGGCTTAGCTAATGTCTTTGTGAACATTGCCTATGTTAAGCAAATCCCTTGGAAAAACGATACTTGGACTTGTCCATTTACTACTTGTGCGACTGGTGCACTTGCCAATCCGTTAACACCATTCCGATGAGATCAGGTCATTTAATATGTTTTTCCTGTTTACTAAATGTTGAGATTCATTTCTGCTAAATAGTTCAGTCATAAGATAAAGAAATTATTGATTTTGATGGTGCAAACTAAAAGAAATATTTGCTTTGGATTCTCCTATTTTTTTTGTTTTCTCTAATTTTTGCACAAACCATTTCACATAGCCACATAGGGTTTCTCCAACTAAAAGGAATTGGGAAATAAAGTTGGCAAGGTATAATTTGGGAGGAAAGAAGAAATAAAACCATTATTGTTGTGTTCTATCTGACATCAATAAATGTTAAACGGATTGGCAAGCGTACCAAATCGCACAAGTAGTAAATGGATAAGTCCAAGTATCGTTTTCCCAAGGGACTTACGTAATATAGGCAATGTTCACACAGATATTAGCTAAGCCAAACAGATTTCACATGAAAGCAGTAAAAACAAAAACTTTAGTTGGTTTTGTGGAACTTTAAAGCAGATCTAATGCATAACAGAAAATAAAATGATATTTTTGTGGTTTTATAACATAACACAGCAGTAAACAGAGGTTAAAACATATATATAAAGATGTTGCAGGGGTTAGATCTCACCAAACTCTACTCTCTTCTTGCATTAACGCATAATACATATTCCATTTGCATTTAGATGTTAAAATCAGCCAATAAAAACGTTCTCAGCCCTAATCCCTTAGGTGCAGAGAGTCTTAGTTTCTTCCCTAAGCCTTGATTCCTCAACAACTTAACAAAGCAACTAGCTTTAAGTCTAGTGACCACAAGATAACCCATGAACTAAGCTCCATTCCTAGACACAAAGTTCATGAGGTATATTGCTTCAGATTTAGACAATAAAAGTGTTTCCCAACAACAATCATGTCCAAAGATCATGCTATGGGTGGCCATTCCACAACAAGCTTTAAGTAAAGAAGCAAAATACTAACATTAAACACAAATCTGCATAATATATATGTAAAAATATCAAAAGATACAAGAGAGTCTGAGTATGGTTATATCTAACCCCTTACAACTGAAGAACTCAGCTACTCATGGACATGAGCAGCTGCAAAATACACATGGAGGGGAAGGAGATGAAGAAGAACACCAAGAACAAAGGAGAGAGCTTTTCTCTCCAACAGATCAGTACAAAACGAAATTACAGAACAGAATGGGAGTGAGTCCTCAGACTACTGAACTTCTGAAGGTCAGTCCTTTATATACAAGTGCAGAATTGCTCTTAAGTGACATTTGGCTCAGCCTGGAATTTTGGCTTGGCTGATTTGAAAATTCTGCACTTCAACAGATTTCTCTTGCAAATGACCTTCCACTGCTTCCAAAGCTCAGAATGCAGCTCCAAAACATGTTCTTTAACTTCAATCTCCAATTCCTACAAAAAGTGGGGCAAAACACTTAGATATAACCATAAAACTAGAGAAACTAAAGAAATTCTAACTACATTGCAAAATTAACAGAAATTGAGTAAAACAACACTCCAAATGAGAGAAAAAGATAGATAATTGCCTTAAAAACTACTTGAAAAGTAAGTAATTATAGCAACTAACAATAAACTAGTTATTGAATGCATGGCTTCCTTTGAAGTTGTGACTGTGAAGCCTGTAACTTTTAGTGTGGATTTGCATGATGAGATTGATTCTTGTATTTCTATTTCTTCTTGTGAAGTTTTGTATTGTTATTGAACTTCCTAAGCCAACTTGGTATTGCACACCCTAATGCTTACTCGACTCAGCAACCATAATAATAATAATAATAAATAAAAAACAGCAACAGCTTCCCTGAACCCCCTGCATCATGGAGTTGAAGCTCACCATCATAGCTAGCTTCAAAAATCAGATCACTCCAACGTCCAACCAGACCACCTGAGAAGCATAATGGCTTATGGCATGTTTGGGTGTCGGTCAGTCAAGTTTAATTGATTAATTTTTCTGCAGTACCTATGAAGCAGCACTTGCATCATGTCCAAATTTTCACGTAAAGTATGCGATTTTGGACTCACTGCCAAACCAAACATGCGCTTAAGCCTCCATCAAGCCCAATGCTCAGACAAAACCATAAACAACCACCACCAGGGTCGATGAAATAAAACCACCATCATAGTCAAAACACCTTTGCATTAGGATCCAGATGCAAGCCATGATCACCTTACATCAAACCACCACTGTGAAGAACCATGTCATCACCAGCGCTGAGCCAACCAAAAGGCTACAAACAACCATCTCGAACCAGTACTGAGCCGCTGACGCACCAATGCTGCAGAACCCAGCTCCAGACTTTGCAGCACCATCAACTCCTACCATGACCACACTGCATCAAAAACTTGGTTTGAAGTTAAACTTAAAACAGTATTTAAACACCACCAAGCGTGTGGATTAACTGACGCGAGGTTGTTTTAGTTTCACTAGTATTTTCGAGTTTGAGTCTTGGGCGTGCAGCTGCGTTAAATATTCAAAGAAAGATTGCCATCCATAATGGTCTTACCCGGTTTGAACAAGATTGCTTGCATTGAAGGATACCAGCCGTCTAAAAAAAAACAGTATCTAAACACTATTTATATTCTTAATAACAGTGGGTTAAACTTGGTTTTAAGTCCTAAGAGTGATTAGAAAAAAAAAAAAAAAGAATTAAGAAAAATATTGTCTAAAAATCAAGGTAAACTACCACTGTTTGAGTTAAAAATCCCAAATTAATTAAGAAAAAGTTAGACTACTCTTTTACTTCTAAGCCCTTCCTGGATCCTATTATCATCTCATCCCCAGCCCATTAGTTTCTAAGGTTAGGACAACCATAACTAATAATGCTAATACTGTGTTCGGTTGTGTGGAAAGAAAATAGATGAAAGTGTGAAGAATGAAAAGGGATGAAAGAGAGATGAAAGTGTGATGAAAGAGACTGGAAAGAGTGGTTGTTTGGTAGAGATGAAAGAGAGTTGAAAATGGATGAAAGATTTGAATTAAAGTAATATAGGAAAAAAGATAAAAAAACAAAAGTGAATTATTTATATTTTTCCCATTTTGCCTTCACATTGTTGCGTTATTTTTCTATACAATTTTTTTTTAATTTAACATGCATATAATCGATTATGCCAAAACATAATTGATTATATGCATGCGTCGTGCTTTTTTTTTATATAAAAAATAGGAGCCATATTTGATTATGTTGTAAGCATAATCGAATATGCTTACAACATAATCCAATATGGTGGCATTATGCTTAGTAAGATATTTGATTATGCTGTAAGCATAATCGATTAAGCTTACAACATAATCGAATATGGTGCCTTTATGCTTACAAATTAATTATATTCGATTATGGTGTAGTGTATTCGATTATGTCTACTATATATTCGAATATGGGTTTACAAGCCCCTCTCTCTCTCTCTCTCATGGGTTGTGTGTTTCAAAAATAAAAAAATAGGGCATGAGTCCCACGAGGTCTCACGACATGAGCTGAAGAGGACGGGTAGTTCTAAGATAAAATTTGGGCACCATTTTAATGTGCACTTTCACCTCATTTCTGAGGTGAAAATTTTCATTGTGGATCCCACTATTTTTGTTACACTTTTATTGCACTTTCACTCTTACTGAACGAGAGCTAAGGCATCCTCAACCAAGTAAGATTTATTTATAACTAGATTTTAAACCCGTGCGATGCATGAGTTCGTTTAAATTATACATTTTTTATATTTGTATTTAGTATTTTTTTTTTAAAATATGTACTTAAATAAAATTATCAATATTTAAAATATTTAGTAGCATATTAAATATAGTTACATTAAAATTGAAGAAGAAGATTAATTACATTTTTAATTGAGCAGATGTTGTCTATCTAGCCTATTAAAATTTATTATGATTTATTTTTCCCCAAGTAACAATAGTAATGTGATATCTATATGGAATGTATAAATTTTAAAAAATCAATATATAATAAATATAAAATTATAATTATTTAAATTTGATTATTATTTTGGTTATTGTGAATATTATGTTTATTACATGTGCCTGAATTTTGTGTGTTTATAAATAATAATTTTTAATGTATTTGTAAAACAAATATTTTAAAATGATATTTTTAATCATTTTGAAAATATTAGTTTTAATTATGAGATATTGTTAAAGTTTTGAATTGATTAACCTTACTATGGCTTAAATTGAACACTTTCAACCAATGCAATGAGATTTCTCTATCATTATTACTTTTACTATTATTATTATTATTATATTATTATTATTAATTTGTTTTTTAATTTTAATTTCATTTTTTTAAAGTTACAAGGATTATTATATGTTTCAAAGTTATAAGTATTGTTTTCTATAAGAATTATTATTTATAGGTGTTACTAATTTTTTAATATTATTACACACTAATGTTCTTATGTTACTATTTTCTTTTTCATTCTAAGTGAATTCAAAAAGGCAAAATTATTATTGTTATTAATAAAAATAACTACATTATCATTTCGTACTTTACAACTATTTTATATTTATTATACGTAATGAATATTTAGCATTCTTTATGATATAAATTTATAAGAATAAAAAATCATAATGTTTTAAATTGACTATTACGAAAGAACTCTATTATTATTATTATTATTATTATTATTATTATTATTATTATTATTATTATTATTATTATTATTATTATTATTATTATTATTATTATTATTATTTGAATAAAATTAAATTAAAAAACTATAATAATATATATACATAATAATTTATTTATTAATTTCTATCCTTAATTATTAATTTAAAACACAAATTGTATGATAAAAATACTTTACGATAAAAATGTGCATAAATTCTAAAAATTGTAAAAACAAAAATTTATTTATAAAATTATCATAAAATATTTTAAATGTATGTGAGCCATTTAAGCCTCCATTAATGTTAAATCAAATTGGATCAAATCAACAACTATTGTAGAGTTAAAGTTTTGATCAATGGCTCTAAAAGGTTCAAGTGGAGTTTATATATATATATATATATATATATATATATATATATATATATATATATATATATTCTTAATATTGAGGATGTTACATATATTATATATATTATATCAATTATATATTATATTAATATTAAACTGATTATTTTTCTTTTTAAAATACTTTGATAAAGTAATTTTTATAAAATCTTAATTAATAATAAAATTTTGTCATACTATTTATGAAGAATCTGAAGTGAATCAGTTGGTCACTGGAAGGGGGATTGAATACTGATACAACAACTAATCAGGCTATTTTCTTCCACACAAGCACACTAGCTTCTGTTTTTTGTTTCTCAAGCTTCACACTTAGAAATCAAAAGACTAACAGGAGTATACCTTTTTTCCTTTACAAGTACTTGGACAAATGAATACCTCAAGATAAATACTTGCAATTATTCTTGTGTTCTACTGCTTCAGAACTTACTCTTAAAATGTCAGATTTTGTTAAATTACAAAATCTTTTTTTTTTTAAACTTTTATACTATGAGTAGGTGTTGCTTCTGAATAATGAAATTGTTTTATGAAAACCTTTTGATCAAATATCAAAGTTAAACTTTTCAAAACAAGGTTTTTCAAAAACAAATTTTATGCACACAACAATAAGAATGAATAGGAAGTAGTAGGGAAGGAAATAATCACACCAAGGAATTATATTGGTTCACCCCAACTTGGGCTATGTCCAGTACCTACACCTATAGACTTTCTCCACTAAGACCAAGCACTCAACTGTGGTATTCTTTCTTTCCTGAAGCCTCCACAGGCTCTCACAACCAGTATTCTCTAAGCCTTTACAGGCTCCACCTGAGTATGAGTATTCTTTCGAAAAGCCTTTCCAGGCTTCACCTTAATATTCTTTAAGCCTCTATAGGCTTCTCTTGAGTATTCTTTCATAAAACCTCTCCAGGCTTCACCTTAGTATTCTCTAAGCCTCTGTAGGCTCTATTCAAGTATTCTTTCAAAAAGCTTCTCTGGGCTTCACACCCTCAGTAGCACCTGCTACTGGACTCACATAGCTACATGTTGTGTTCCCTTTAAACTTCAGATGCAGCAATCCCCTGAATACTCTTCTGAGTTCTTTCCCTCTAATCCTAAAGGATGGACAACACACCTTTTGGGATGCCCTTTCCCTGAGGCTCCTCTGATTAAGGTGTTTACAGACACTCTTTTCAGATTTGGCTCTACAGGCTCCACCTAGAGTGTTTTTGGCTAAGGAAGTTCCTTCTGATAAAGGGTTAGTTCACCTAACTTTATGCTTTCTCCTTGGCAATCCTTCCTTGCAAGTTGCTCCTTCGAAATTTATCAATTTGTAGAGTGATCAAGAGCTAGCCGTTGTTATGGTTGTTGGAGGTTAATTGAATTCAACTTTCAAATTGCTGCATGAGTTGTCCAAGTTCTTGCGGCTAGCCGTTCTGTGCATCTTCAACCTCTATCTTCTACAACTCATTGAATTGTCTTCTTCATTTATGCTTTTCTCCATTGTCAGTTTGTTTGCACTCATTGAATTTGAAATAAATCCCTTAAAGGATCTATTGAGATAGATCCGTTGAGTGCTAGTTGTTGGTCTTAGTGGTTCCACATGATTTTTGAATTTGAATCATAGGAGGTCTTTAAAAGATTGTTTTTGCAGCATGTCTTCTGTAGATGCGATGTTACTGCAGTGCAATGTGCTACAATCTTCATTCTACTTGGTTGCTTGTTCTTTGACTAGGACAACTGTCTTCCTTGAGTTCCTTTGATTTGAAAATCATCAAGGATCATTAGGAACTCACAGCTTCAGAATCAGTGTTGTCCAAGCACTAATGCATGTCTTGACTAGTGTTTGTTGAGGCTCTTCTGATTAAGGTGTTTATAGACAATACTCTTTTTAGATTTGGTTTTATAGGCTCCACCTAGAGTGTTTTTGGCTAAGGAAGTCACGTGGTTGCCACATCATTGCTTAACAGTGATAATTGATGAGAAGTACTAAAAACAATGGCGAACAAAAGTTAAGGGACTAAGATTGGTCAAAAAATGTGTTGAGGGACTAAGGCCAATGAAAAATTGTTCAAAGACTAAAACCAATAAAAAAATCGTTTAAGGAGTAAAAGTGAATTTCGTAAAAAGATAATGGACTAAAAACTTAATTTACCCATAAATTTGACATGTGGCTGCCACATCAGATTAATACGCCATGTGGCTGGCACGTCATCACCTAACAGTGATACTTAATGATAGGACTAAAAACATAAAACGGAGAAAATAAAGTGATATTTTTACTTTTAAATATTATGTAATTGGGACATAATGTTGTCTTGTGTTTTTTGAGTAACAAAAAGTTAAGTTTTTATGTTGTTCATCTCCATGTATTTTGTGATTTAAATATATAGGAGATATAATTTTTGGTATAATTTGTATTGAGTTTAAAGGTTATGCATTTACAATATAAAACAATTATTGTAAAACAGTTTTACACTGTCAACCAATAAAAATCATCATTGATATGAATTTTAAAGTAATTATTGTAAAACTATTTTACACTGTCAGTGTATAACCTATTTTCTCATTTGTATTTCTTTATAATATAAATATTTATTCTTTCAATTTATATATTAATTGTAATTTATTTTAATTATATGATGTGAATAATTTTTTATATTTTTTATGATAAGTAATTATAAACATAAAATTTAGATATCAAAATTGACCCATGCAAATGCAAAAATACTACTAAGAAACGATTAGTTTTAGGCTTAAATATGTTTTTAGTCCCTCAAATGTGGGTCATTATCTTTTTAGTCCTCCAAATTTGAAATTAATTTTTTTAGTCCCTAGAATTCGCAAAATGTTCTTTTTAGTCCCTGTGCACAGTATGAGCCAAACAGGGAATAAAAGATTCACAATGACTTTTGATCGCCAGAATTTGATTTTCTATTTTAAATTTTAAAGTTCCATTTCTAGTGGTTTAAAATCGCCTGAATCAAGTCAATAAAAGAAATTAAAGCGGCTTTTAAAGCAGTTAATGGGTTTTTATTTTTTATTGACTTGATTATGACAGTTTTTAACCGCCAAAAAATCATACTTTAAAATATATAATAGAAAATCAAATTTCGACGGTAAAAAATTGTCACAAATTGCGAATCTCTCGTTCCCCGTTTGGTTCACACTGTGCTGAGAGACTAAAAAGAGCATTTTGTGAATTCTAAGGACTAAAAAAAAACAATTTCAATTTTGGAGGACTAAAAAAATAATGACTCATGTTTGAGGGACTAAAAACATATTTAAGCCTTAGTTTTATAGTTAACTAAATGATATTAAATATCTACGAATTATGATAACTTAGTGATAACCAAACAATTAACTTTTTTAAAAGCATCATTTTCAATAGTTAAGTTATTATATATTTTCCATAGTTCTCAAAACCAGACCGGACCGGCCGGTTCGACCGGGAACCGGTTTGGTGACCGGTCCGGATACTCTATAAAACCGGAGGAACTCAGAACCGGTGGGAACCGGTCAAGAACCGGTCAAACCGGGCCAAAACCGGTAGCCAAAACCGGTTTGAACCGGTATTTTTTTATTTTTAATTTTTTCATTTAAAATTTTAAATTTACTATAAAATATTTTAAAAATAAATAAAAACACATATTTAATAAATATCTCAAATAGATATAAATTATTTTATCAATTATTATTACTATTTTCTTGTAAAACATATAATTTGCTCATTTATATTTATTTATAATTTTTTTATATCTTGATTTTTGATAATTTTATATTATATTAATTTGTCATTTTCTTTCTTTATTCTAAATGTAAATTTGTTATTGTTAATGGACATTATTTTATTTTATTAAAATTTGAACTTAAGTATTATGATATATTTAATTAAACTTTTAGTGATGTTTTAAGTTTTATTATAGTTTTTAATGTTATAAAGTTATGTGATATTATATTTATTTAATATTATTTTATAAATTATTTTATTACTATTATTTTATTAATACCGGTTCAACCACGGTTGAACCACGGTTGAACCATTGAACCTTGAACCAGTGCCTTGACCGGTTCAATGACCGGTCCGGTTTTAAAAACATTGATATTTTCTATCCACATAAAATCATCATGAGAACGTGAAGTTTCTTTTTTAAAAAGCTGAAGCATTTTGTTGATTTTTTTTTTTGACAAATGAATCATTTTGTTGATAAACTATATGAATAAAAAAAAATTGTTGATAAACTATGCGAGTTGATTCGTATCTCTATAATTTTGAAAGATTTAAATGAAAACTAAATCAGTTGGTGGAGGGAAAATTAAATGTTTTTATGCTTTTTAATTATACTTCTTCATTATAATTTTAAATTTATTTAACAACTAATTCAAAATATTTTTTCTGACTATCTCAAACTACTATTTTTTTTATGGTTATATTTGATATTTGATTTTCTCTTAACCGTTATTTTTTTTTTCAATCTATCTTTTTTTATCTTTATTTCAACACTTGTACCAATCATGGACAATTTTATTTTTTAGAAATCCTTTTTTTTTTTTGATAAAGAGATTGTTTTATTAACTGAATTGATTCAAAGTTTGTACATCAGAAGAAGCAACAATCTCAGCCTGGTAAGGTAATTCCTCTAACCAAAACATATCATAATAGATAAATGCTAATTTAGCTAACCTATCAGCTAGCACATTGCCAGTTCTCCTTGTGAAAATCAAACCTGCAATTGGTATATGCTGTGACATCTTCCTGCAATTTTCCACGATAACACCAAAATAGCTCCTTGATCTTTCACCTTTTTTTTTTTCTGCCATTCATGAAATAATCTTTGACAATCTGTTTCATATAAAACATTGTGGAACACCATCTCAGTGGACACTTCCAACGCCCAACTAAAACACAACGCCTCTGCTATATGAACCTCATATTGACATTTTAATAATTTAGAGGCTGCACCCAGGACAAGACCTTCATGATTTCTGTAGACCGCTGCAAAACCAGTTCCTTCTCCCTTCTTGATCGACACATCCAGATTTGCTTTGATTATTCCATTTGGTGGTGGCCTCCAAGATTGACAATTGTTATCAAGCATAGATGCTTCAAAATTCTCCTCTGGTGAGATTGAGGAGAATGCCCGTGCTAGGACTTGAGGTATTTCCAACATCCGCTTATGAAAAGTCCACATATTACGCCTTTGCCAAATGGACCATGCAATTGAGAAATATGAGCACATACCATTGGTTCTTTTATGTCCAGCCATCCAGCTATCCAACTCCTGAAATTTATTACATTACTTGGTTCAATTCTGATTCCCAGAGATGAAGAGAACCAAATATTCCTCGCTTCCACACATGTGAGAAGTGCATGGTGTATTGTTTCAATCTCTTCCCCACACATTGGGCAAATAGGATCATTGATAGCTTTCCTTCTGTAAAGGACTTCCTTAACTGGCAGTATCTCCTTACAAGCTCTCCATATCATAGAAACGCACTTTGGGATTGCCTTTACTTTCCACAAGTTTTTCCAAAATAACCCACTGCTATTAATTTTTTAAGTACTATGATTTTATCTATTTTGTTTCTATCTTGTTTGAGGAATGATGATGTTTTAATACTTAACAAGGAAGAAAAGTATCAAAAGGACTTCAATGCAAAGGTTAATGATACACCAGTCTAGGTATGTGATTCTCCAAGAATCTGAATAAAATCCATTCTTAGAGAATCACATACCTAGATTGGTGTGTCGTTAACATTTGCATTGAAGTCCTTTTGACACTTTTCTTCTTTGTTGAGTATTAAAACGTCATCACACCTCAAACAAGAAAGAAACAAAATAGATAATATCATATAGTACCAGAAAATTTAATAGCAGTTATTATATTAGAATAAGTGAAACAACATTAAAATATATATCTATATAGATAGATCATATTAGAGAATACTAAATTGTGAAGCATACGATAAAGATATGTGGATAATTTCTTCATTAATTTATTTTTTCTTCTTTGTTGCCTGAGTACAAGCTCTTGTGCATGGAGTCTCTTTTATGCAATGATTATCAAGTATTGGAGATTGTCTTACGTGAATGAAAATGTGGCATAAAATGAAGATGTACATTCTATTGATATGTGTGAAATGAAAGACAAAAAAATGAATAACGAGACTAAACCTTCAAACAATAGTATAATATAAAATATTAATAGTTTTATAAGTAAATTCATTTTGGTGTCTTAATTTTTAAAATAAGTAACAATATAGATGTAAAAAAAATAATTGAGAATAATTTTATTTAACTTTGTAAATAAATTCAGAGTATGTACCTGATTAATTAGGGAATATTGACATAAATAATAATATATATCAATTTTCTGTTTTTTAATTCTTGAGTTTACTTAAATTTTGTACTCAATTAACCCATCTTCAAAATATAATTATAATATACATGAAAAATATTCAATAAGATAATAAATGGATAATAAAGAGAATATTCTTATCAATCAAAATCTCAATCAATTATAACTGAAATAATTTTAAAATAATTAGATACATATAAAAAAATTATTATAGAAAGAAAATTAAAACATTATTATTAAAACAATTTGAAAATTTTAAATCAATTATGCTAAAAAATTATTAAAAAATTAATTAAAATTAAAAGTAAATAATTGAAAGAAATTAAAGGATAAATAGTTATTAATGAAACAAATGATTTAAAGGATAAATAATCAAATAATAAATGAGAGAAGATTGCGATAAGTAAAAGAAATCAATCAATTAGAATAACAATTAATTAAAAGATTAAAGTAAATAATTAAAAAATTGAAGTAAGAAATTGAGAGAAAACTAGTGTTTTAGCCGGTGTAATACACGAGCTTATTCAAATTTTCACTACCCTTATTTATATAGTAAATAGAAAGAAATTTGAAAAAAAAATAAAGAATTATATAGCACATCAAAAGAAATTTGAAAAAAGAGATAATCTATCTCTAAAAAATTAAAGACTATAATTTAAAAAATAAAAGATAAGAAAATATTAACTTTGAA
Source organism: Pueraria montana var. lobata (assembly GCA_026413185.1). Taxonomy (NCBI): domain Eukaryota; kingdom Viridiplantae; phylum Streptophyta; class Magnoliopsida; order Fabales; family Fabaceae; genus Pueraria; species Pueraria montana. Next base: position 16,160,878 of record CM048655.1, read on the forward strand.
AATTGAAAAATAAATTGAATTAAGGATTTGAAATTATTGATGAAAAAGAGAAATATTTGGAATTAAAAAATAGAGTTAGAAAAACTGATAAAAGAAATCAATCAATTATATTATATAAAAGAAGGTTTTACCATGTAAGTTGATACCACGTGGCAAAATCATATTGATTCTTTTCCAGCCGAAATGAAGACGTTTTTATTTTTATGTAATTTTAAATTTTTAGTTGTTTAATTCATATTTAATTGATAACAATAATTTAAATTTATATTCATATTTAAATTTGAATGTATTTTAAGATATTTATGATTTGAAATTTGAAATTGTTTAATTCATATTAATTTATAACACTAATTTAAATCAAATTCAAATTCAAAATTATAACAAATTAAAATAAAAAAATCGTGTAATTAGATTTTGCCACACGGTTTGGTGTCACGTGACAACACCATATTGATTCTTTTCTTGCCGTAATGAAGATGATTTTATTTTTATGGTAATTTTAAATTTTATTCATATTTAATTAATAACAATAATTTAAATTCATATTCATATTCAAATTTGAATGTGATCAATATTTTAAGATATTTATGATTTGAAATTTGAAATTGTTTAATTCATATTAATTTATAACACTAATTTAAATTCAAATTCAAAATTATAACAAATTAAAATAAAAAAATTGTGCAATTAGATTTTGCCACGCAGGTTGGTGTCACGTGGCAACACCATATTGATTCTTTTTCCGTCGAAATGAATACGATTTTATTTTTATGGTAATTTTAAATTTTAAATTGTTCAATTCATATTTAATTGATGATAATAATTTAAATTCATATTCATATTTAAATTTGAACGTGATCAATATTTTAAGAAATTTATGATTTGAAATTTGAAATTGTTTAATTCATATTAATTAACAACACTAATTTAAATTGAAATTCAAAATTATAAAAAATTAAAATAAAAAAATCGTGCAATTAGATTTTGCCACGCAGGTTAATGCCACGTGGCAACACTATATTGATTCTTTTCCCGCCGAAATGAAGATGATTTTATTTTTATGGTTATTTTAAATTTTAAATTGTTTAATTCATATTTAATTGATAACAATAATTTAAATTCATATTCAAATTTGAATGTGATCAATATTTTAAGATATTTATGATTTGAAATTTGAAATTGTTTAATTCATATTAATTGATAACACTAATTTAAATTCAAATTCAAAATTATAACAAATCAATTATCTATATATTATATAAAACACAGTTGCTGATTGGGACTGGTTGTCCAGTATCACATTCTGGTGACATTTCTAATTTTAGCACAATCACAATATTAATCTTGATATTTGTAAAATACTTAATATATTTATAATTTTCTTTCCAAATTTAAATAATGAAAATTTAAAATTATATTTTGAATGTCTCATAAGATGCACAATGTATATTTTAATATTTTAATTAAAGTAATTTTAAAACTTTACTGGTAGTAATTTATTTGAATTTTGTATTATTATTATTATTATTATTATTATTATTATTATTATTATTATTATTTGATATTTGATTTTATATTATATTCTGTTATATAGTATTATATAATATATGGTAATTAAATTTTATTTCCTGACATAGTTTATTAATACCCTTCATCTTATCAAATATATATTTTGCATTTTAAATAAAATATTATAATATTAATTCATTTGAATTTAAAATTCAAATGAAAAAGAATTAATTGATTGTCCCATAAAACAATTTGTAAAGGAAAAAATCACAAGAAGGAGTGTTGAATTGTGATTTATAAAAATTTTGCAAACTTTTTATAACCAGAGTGTAGCGTCTGATCAAATATAGAAGTTTTAAGAAAACGTTTCAACAGATGATAACTCAACAGATGAAAACCTTTTTAAGAGACACAGGTTTTAATCACAAACCAAAGTCAATTCAAAGCAGTTATAAGAGATGCAAGACAAAGAAAGACAACACAGGAGTTTATATTGGTTCGTCTCACCCTGAGACTACGTCCAGTTCTTGGCAAACCACCACGTTCCAATAACTTATCACAAGTTACAAGTATTTTTCACTGCCACTTCTGGCTCACCCAAGTAGTATTTCACACTTAGCCTCTCCAAGCTAAAACCCAAGTATTCTTTGCTACCAAGCCACTTCTGGCTCTAAACCAAATCACTAGATTTGTTTTTGTAAAGGGTGCACATACTTTAGAGCTATCGTCTTATAGACAGATATGCAAGATTAAGAGCTAAGTCTTTTTCTCTCAGGATAAACAAAGTGTTTTGAGAGCTTTTTACAAATAGAGTTTTTACAAGATTGAGAATGAAGGCTTGAAAGAATGCTTGAATATTTAATTCAGTTCTTGTATTTTGCACTTCAAATCTTCTTCTATATATATACTTGTTGAGGAAGTAACCATTGTCTCTAAACGGTCTTCTTTCTTGCGTCTGACCATCGTCTGAAGGAGGGGTGGTTAAGGGCATTTAATGAAAGCATTAAATGCTTGTCACCAACTAGTCATTCTGAGCTGATAAAGCATATTGCTTATCTTTCTTGAGATATACTCCAAATCCTTCTGCTGCAGTGGTCACATCGCTTGCTCAGACAAGTACTAATTGCTAGCTGTAGCGCGTCTTTTAAGGTGAGGGAAGCTTTAGAAACTTTGACTCTTCTTTCTATTCCCTTTTTATGCACTTCGACAAATCCTAGGAGGATGCTCTATGAACATTCCCTGCAAAACAGATAACAAGACGATAGTGCAATTACTATGCCTTTAAATGCTTCTTCAGACTAAAGCGTCTGTCTGCGTATCATCTGTATCTTACAGACACAGATGCAACATTTTCATTTGTTGGCATTTATAAGACGCAATCTTTTTACTTAATATTTGTTTTGCATATAATCAAAATAATTTAGGGTACTGATTCGTCTTATGACTCAACAATCTCCCCCTTTTTGATGATGCCAAGCAAATATTGTAAAAAGAGTTATCAGAGCTACAAAAAAAATTAACTCTAAGCATAGAATTTAATCAGAGAGAAAAGAAGACTCAGGTTTGATGAGTAATCAAACAACTTGTCTTATTGAAAGAGTTTTCACATCAAGATGATGTGTTTATACATAAGAAGAGAAAGAGAAAAAAATTTTCCTTTTTCTTGACCTCCCCCTCAGATGTAGCTCCCCCTTAGATGTAGCTCTAGCTTCATTTCTTTTTACTCTTCCTTTCTCCCTCTTTTGCTTGGCGATCAGCAAAACCTGGTTCCCCAGGAATGGGACCGTTAGAATCAGAGGTATCGGAGTTAGAGTTTGATGATAGCACCATAGGGGATCCCGGTGGAGTGGGAGTGCGTCTGCGATGACGTGCTTTGAAGAAGGTGTCGATGTTGATCCATTTCTTGAGCTCAGCCTCCAGTGCTTTCCTGTCTTCCAGAACTTGACGCAGGGCTTTTCGGGTTGCCCATAGTTCGGCATACAGATCACGAACTTGTTCTTCTCTGATGGAGGGTCTGAATGGTTCAATAACCTCGTCTGAATCTTCCACTATACCCAGAATAAGCTTATCAAAGAAGAAAGTGGAATGTGGAAGTTCCACGATGAAGGAAAAGTCCCTATCAGATTGATAGTAGAACTTGGTCTTCCATGGCATGAGCTCGGAGGCACTGGAAGTAGAGAGAAATCCTTGATGTCCGATGCACTGGTAGCATCTGCCTATCTTCAAGTGGTACCCGTCTACAGGAGGCTTATCCTTAGGTTCTAGACCAAAGCATAAAGCATCAAACTTCCTGATGCGTCTGATAGTCTGTAGATCTTCAGATGTTCTTGCAGTAGCATGCTTCAGATAGATTGCTTCAATTTCCTATCTGAAGGGCCAGCCTCTGCGTACTCGAATATTCCTCTGAGAAGAATCAGCATTTTCCTCAACTTTCTCTTTACCCTTATAATTCAAGATGGGAAATATAGGAATAACCTTATCCACGACAAGCTTGAATTGGGTCTGAGAGGAGGCCACACAGTGAAATTGTGTGCCTAAGAAGTGAGGCATCGTCTGTGCTCGTCTTTGGGTCTGCCTAAAAGAGTTTTGTTGTTTCTTGATTTCTTCCTTGTATGTCTACAGGTTCATCCTTAGCTCTGCAGAGTAGTCTGAAGATTCCCAAAGACTGAAGGTTGGACTTGCTTCAGGGTCATCCAGATTAAGGTCTTCAGTGTAGATAGAGTGGCCTGCCCCAGCATGATTCCAGGGAAGAATCACGTTGAGGTATGCAAGCAGACCCATCATCTGCTGCAGATTAACAGGCTCACAGAAGGGAACATCGTCTGTGAGTACCGAGAGTCTTCTCCAAATAGAGGCCTCAGGAGGATAATTTCGTCTACCTCGCATGTTGTACTCAAAGATGAGAGAATTGGGGTTGGGAGCTACCGTATGTCGAGCAGGGAAGATTTTGAATTAAGGCTCCTTCTTGTAGCATGAGAGTGCAGGCAGTTCCTCCTCTGGTAGGACTTCGTAGTTGGGAAGATTGAAAGGATTTGACAAAGTTGATGGAATCAAGCAGGAAGGCTTGATCCTCATCTGTGCAGATCCCCTTTCGTCTCCATTCCCTGTTGCAGCGTTTCCAGTCATTGACTCTGGGACGCTTCCACCCAAGATAGTAGCGAACGTTGACATTGGGATCTGATGGTGGTTGCACTGGAGGAAGAGGGATGTTGGGGCTACGTCTAATAATCCAGTCATACCCTCTATACTTTGGAGCAAGGTCTAAGGCCAAATGTCTATAAATGTATCTCGGTGAGAGAGTGGCCTGTGCAGCGTACCTCCTGCGTTTGAACAGCTCGTCTTCAGTCAGAGTTTGCAACTCTTCATCTATCTGAGTCTGAGGTGCAAGGGAGAGTTCAGATGATAAGCCACCATAGATGACCATCTGCCTTGAGGCGCGGTCTATGTTTGATTGTGCTAGGTGCTCATCTACTCGTCGTTCATCCTCTTCCGTGACCGGTCTGTAGATGGCACGTGGGCCAGAATCATCGATCTCAACAAGATCTTATCCAATATCTAGACCTTGTGCACTTGCTTCTAAAGAAGATTGTAGAAGGGCTTCATTTAATTCTTCCATCTTAGCTTTGTCTGCATCGTCATCAACGGTGAGCGTCTGAAGCATTAGTTATTTGTTAGCCTTTTCTGCATATGCAATTTCTGCTGCTTGAACTAGGGTAGATTCAATTCACCCTAGATCCTCCATGGCTCCTTTCGTTTGTTCTTCCTCAGAAAGAGTCTTAATAGACTCAAGAACGGCCTCTGCCATGTCAGCGTCTTCCTTAGGATCGTCTGTAGGAACTAAAGCTTCTTCATCAGCCTTCCTTTTCAGCTCTTCAGCTGATAGAGTCTTCACGGACTCTACTACAGATTGCTCCAATTTAATCTATTCTTTTGCTTCAAGGCTTTTGTCCAACTTAGCCTTTTTGGCAGCTTCTTTTCTTAAAAGTTCCTGAGCTTTCCTGATGGCTGCTGCTTCCTTCTTGTTGGCTGGAGGAGGAAAGGATGAGGTTTTAGGTTTGGGTGAAGGCTTGGGTTTGAGAGAGGTGCGAGGTTTGGGTGAAGGAGAGATTTGGGGCTCAGAGGTAGGTGCATCAAGAATCTCAACATCTGATTCTTGAGCCTGGGAGGATGTAGGTTGAGTTTTGATTTGAGATGTTGTGAATGTTGGTTCATGTGAGGTGGTGAGTTTGGCTTTGGTGATGATGTGGATTTTGGTAGCTCTGGTGAAGGGCTTTTTGAGAGGTGGTTCAAGGATTGGTTTTGATGAAGAGTCTGAGGCCTTTCTCTTTAAGGATGAGGGAGGCTCTGAGGATGGTTGTTGTTTTGGCTCTTTGGGTTGGTCAGAGGGAGGTTGAGAGCATTTGGTGGTTGGTTTAGTCTGTGGAGGTTTGGGCTTAGGTAGTGTCTGTTCCTTTGCAACAGACGCAGGTTCATCTGTTGATTCCTCCATAGGCTCCTTTTCACTTTGGTGCCTTGCTTCTTTACCCATTCAAGAAACTTATGAGCTATTCCCATTCTCACAAAATTTGTTCCTGTCACCTGGGTAACTCATTCAGATGCTTCGAACTTAGACACATTAATACCAGCATCCCTCATGAGTTGAGTGAACAACATGTAATAAGGGATGGCGTTCTTTTGCTTCTTTGTGGAGAATCTGTCCTTGAAGACCCGCTCTAGATGATAGAAGATCAGATCTGGAAGGTTGATCTTCTCTCTTATAACAATGTTGTAGATGCAGAATCTGTCCCTTTCACTCACGTGGTCCCTTGACCTTGTTCTTAGGAGCACGATGTTGAACAGCATATTGTGAAGGAGTCTGCATACATGAGTCATGTTGGCAGACCTAAGAAAGCTCTTCAGCGATGAAACTTTCTTCTTAGGGCCTTCGTTTGTTGGCCTTACCCCATCATAGAGAAGCCTGTCCACCGTTTCTTGGGTGATGGTCTTCTCCCAGTCTTTGTCAAAAACCAGACCCTCTTCAGCACAACCAATAGCCTTGGCTATGGTTGCAGGGCTAATCTTTATTTCCGTCTGACCAATCATCCCCTTGATGCATTGGTCGTCTTCCATTTCCGCTGTCCCCCAGAAGAGGGCATAGGGACCATGGTACCAGACACTGTGTTTTCCAACAAAGTTAGTCCACCCAGCCCTGGTGAACATATCTTGAACGTCAAAGCCTTCCTTTGCGAGTTCGCTTAGACTCGCCCATTTTTCAGGAATGAAAAGCTCCTCTGGAAAAGCTGCAACCGCTTCGTCCATGTTGCATATGAGTGGAGTAGCAGAAGATGCGATTTTCTCAGGAAGATTTTAGGTTCTTAGAAAGAAGAGGTGAGAAAGTTTTGATCTTTGAAATCTTTGAGAAACTCAGAGTTTTTCAGAAAGATAAGAGAGATCAAAAGAACCTTCTTCTTTAGGCACTTCGTCCTTTTATACCAGAGATGAGAAAGGAGAGAGAACGTCATAAAAAGAACGGTTTTAAAATCATTAAAAACTTTTTAAAAACTGTCTCATCATGGCGAAAAGGGTGGTACACGTTTTGAGAGAGAAACGAAAAGACTTATAACCGTTGAGAACATGGGCACCTTAATGTCTGTATACTTGAACACACATTAGTTCCAACAGATTAATGAAAAAAAATAAGACGCAAGGTATCGTCTAATGAAATACAGATGTTTAATCTAAAAGCATGTGCATATGCAGATGATCCCTTAATCTAAAGGCTTTGTAAAGATATCAGCCCATTGGTGATCTGTATCTACAAACTTAATATCAAAAATTCCTTTTTGAACATAATCACGAATGAAATGATATCTAATTTCAATGTGCTTTGCCTTAGAATGTTGTATGGGATTTTTTGATAGATTGATTGTACTAGTATTGTCACAATATACAGGTATATTGTTTTCAAAACTAGAGTAATCTTCTAACTAGCATTTTACCCATAGCAGCTGTGAGCAACAACTTGCAGCAGACACATATTCAGCTTCTACAGTAGATAAAGCGATTGAGTTCTGCTTCTTACTAGCCCTTGAAATGAGACAGGATCCTATAAAGTGGCATCCTCCACTTGTACTTTTTCGTTCAACTCTGTCTCCTGCATAATCTGCATCGCAGTATCCAATTAACCTGAAATCTTGATTTTTCTTATAGAACAGACTAAGGTTAGTGGTACCAATTAGATAACGTAAGATCCTTTTAACAGCTTTATGATGAGACTCTCTAGGATCTGACTGAAATCTAGCACAAAGGCAAACGCTATGCACAATATTAGGTCTACTGGCTATAAGATAAAGAAGTGAGCCAATCATACCTCTGTAGATCATCTGATCTACTGGTTTACCTGATTCGTCTTTACTCAAGGGACTGGAAGCATGCATAGGTGTTTTCATTGGTTTGGCGTCTTCCATTTTGAACTTCTTAAGAAGCTCCCTTGTATATTTCTGTTAATGAATATAGATCCCTTTGGCATCTTGTTTGATCTGGAGTCCTAAGAAGAACTTAAGTTCTCCCATCATATTCATTTCAAACTCGCTTTTCATCAAGTCAGAGAAATCCTTGCATAAAGATTCATTAGTAGCTCCAAAGATAATATCATCTACATAAATTTGAACTATAATGAAATCTTTCTTCACTTCTTTTTTGAAAAGAGTAGTGTCTACTTTTCCTCTCATAAAACCATTTTCTAAAAGAAAAGAGCTCAGTCTGTCATACCAAGCATGAGGTGCTTGTTTCAGACCATACAAAGCCTTTTTGAGTTTGAAAATGTGTTCTGTCAGAGTGGAGTCTTCAAAACCAGGAGGTTGTTTAACATAAACCTCTTCTTCAATAAAACCATTTAAGAAGGCACTCTTGACATCCATTTGAAAAAGCTTAATGTTTTTATGAGCAGCAAAAGCAAGCATGATTCTAATAGCTTCTAGTCTAGCTACAGAAGCAAAGGTTTCTGTGAAGTCTATACCTTCCTGCTGATTATAGCCTTGAGCTACTAATCTAGCTTTGTTTCTTACCACCTTTCCTTGTTCATATAGTTTGTTTCTGAAGACCCATCTTGTTCCAATGATGCTTTTGTTCTTTGGTTTAGGAACAAGGGTCCAAACGTTGTTTATGGTAAACTAATTTAATTCTTCTTCCATGGCTAAGATCCAGTCATCGTCTGTCAGGGCTTCATCTATTATTTTTGGCTCTATTTCTGAGACGAAAGCGTATGATGCTTGATCTCTGAAGGATGATCTGGTCTTTACACCTTCTTTCTGATCTCCTATGATCTGATCTTGTGGATGATAAGTTACGAATTTCCAGTCTCTTGTCTGTGGTTGAGAGTCAGACGCTCTTTCAACCTGAGGAAGAATTTCCTGAGAGGGTTGAATTTCGTCTGACTTTGGTGTGGCAGACGAACCTATCTGCATATCTGCAAAATCATCCTCAAGATTTGATAGTCTCCTATCAGATGTTAGTCCATCATTGAACTTAACATGGATAGACTTTTCTACAACTAAGGTCCTGGTATTAAGGACTTTATAAGCCTTAGAAGTATCAGAATATCCTAGAAAAACACCTTTATCCACTTTAGAATCAAATTTTCCCAATTGATCCTTGGTGTTTAAGATGTAACACTCATATCCGAAAGGATGAAAGTAAGCAATGTTGGGTCTTCTTCCATTCCATAGTTCATAGGGAGTCTTTTCAATCATAGGTCAGATCAATACTCTGTTTTGAACATAACAAGCAGTGTTTACAGCCTTTGCCCAGAAATGTTTAGGAATAGAGTTTTCACCGAGCATGGTTCTAGCCATCTCTTGCAGAGTTTGGTTTTTCCTTTCAACTACCCCATTTTGCTGAGGTGTTCTCGGTGAAGAGAAGTTGTGGAAAATTCCATTCTTTTCGCAAAAAGATTTGAACTCGGCATTTTCAAACTCAGTTCCATGATCACTTCTGATGCAAGAGATGCAAAAGCCCTTTTCATTTTGAACTCATTTACAGAATATTTCAAAGACTTTGAAAGACTCATGTTTATGGCCTAGGAAGTATACCCATGTATATCTTGAATAGTCATCAATAATAACTAAGTCATATTTCTTTCCGCCCAAACTCAACGTTCTAGTAGGACCAAATAAATCCATATGCAAAAGTTTCAACGGTCTGGAGGTGGAAACAGTATTTTTATATTTAAAAGAAGTTTTAATTTGTTTCCCCTTTTGACATGCTTCACAGATAAGATGAGTTTTCCAAGAGATCTCGGGCAATCCTCTTACTAAACCCTTTTTTGAAATTTTTGAAATGTATTTCAGATTCACGTGCCCAAGCTTTTTATGCCAAATCCATCTTTCATCCTCTCTGGATAGCAGACATGTTACCTTCTGCTTGCTAAGATCTATAAGATCAATTTCATATAAATTGTTGTGTCGTCTGGCAGAAAAGACAGACTTGTCATCATCTATTTTGACTATGCATTTGTCCTTGTTGAAGGAGACTATATAACCATTGTCGCACAATTGACTTATGCTCAGTAGGTTATACTTCAGACCTTCAACATATAGGATGTTGTCTATAGAGGTTAGGGAGGACATACCAACTTTACCTATGCCTGTGATGCATCCTTTTCCCATGCCTCCAAAGGCAATTGCCCTACCTTCAACCGGCTTTAGGTCTAGGAACATAGACCTTTCTCCCGTCATGTGTTGTGAGCAACCACTATCCAGGTACCAGCTCAAACCCTTGCCTTTTCCTACCAAGGATATCTGAAATAGGAATAATCTGAGACTTTGGTACCCAAATCCTTTTGGGTCTAGCAACATTAGTCCCCTTAGACATTTGCTTCTTCTTATGTATGCATCTAAACTTGGAGTGCCCAGATTTTCCACAAAAGTCACATTTGTCTGGATCAGACTGAGTAGAAGCAGATGCATCTTTTTCTAAGCCTAAACCAGATTTATCATGGGGATGTTGATGACATTTTAAAAGCATGGTGAGAGTGTTAGAACTCTTCAAAAACTTCCCAAAGTCCCTAGTTAAACAGGCTACTTCTTCCCATAGTTTTTCAACTGTGGATGAATCGTCTATTTGACTGGGGGTGTTGGTTTTACTTAGGCTCTCTTCTAGAGTCTTGACTTTTTCTTCTAGTTCTGCATTTGATTTCTTCAGCAATTCTATTTCACAAACAGATTGTTTGAGTTTTTGTTTAAATTTTTTACATTGCTGAGAGATCATATGATAGTTCTGTAGTAAAACGTCATAAGGCATCTCTTCTTCATCGTTTGATGAAGAACCAGATGAGATTTCAGATTCAAAACAAGTTTTTACCTCAACTTTTTCTTCTGTCTCTGCCATCAGATAGACATTTGCTTGTTCATCGTCTGAACTGCTGCTTTGCTCACTGTTTGAGTCGTCCCATATGGCCATCAGACTTTTCTTCTTTTTCTTGCCACTGTATGACTTCTTTTTCTTTAGCCTTGGACATTCAGATTTCATGTGTCCAGGCTTTCTACACTCAAAGCAGATGATCTCTTGACTATCCTCCTTATCTTTCTTCTTGAATCTGGAATCTTTCTTTATGGAGGACTATCTGAACTTGTTTTTCTTTTTCAGCATCTGCTTGAATTTTCTTGCCATGAGAACGACTTCATCGTCTGTAGATTCGGTAGAGCTTTCGTCTGATTCTTCTGTTTGAACCTTTAGGGCCTTGGAGGCTCTTTTCTTTTCTTCTTTGATGGTGCTGGTTTCACCAACTTTGAGAGTAGCGAAATTGTTAGTTTTGTTTGCAGATAGTTGATCTCTATTGTGCAGATGTACTTCATGTACTCGTAGCACTCCCAACAGCTCACCCCAAGACAAGGTTCTCATGTTTCTTGCTTCTTGGATAGCTGTGGTCTTGGGTTCCCACACTTTGGGCATGCTGTCAAGAATCTTCAGGTTGACCTGAGCTTTAGTGTACGTGTGCCCAAGAGATTCCAGGTCTGAGAGAAGGACCTGAAGTCTCCCAAACATGTCATCGACACTTTCTCCTTCTTTCATGGAGAAACTTTCATAGTGTCTGGTCAGAGTGGCAGCTTTTCTTAGTTGAACATCTTCTGTTCCTTCATAGTTGGTGCAGAGAGAATCCCAAATCTCCGTGGCCGTTTTCAGTCTACGCACCTTCTTGTACTCATTTTTGGTTAAAGCACAGGTCAGAGTATATCTGGCCTTGTTGTTGAGTTGAAGAATGTTGTAGTCATCTTGAGTCCATTGATCTTCAGGCCTAATAATGGGAATATCTCCATTTATGATGATGTTCCATAGTTGATATTGATTGGACATGATGTACATCTCCATACGATATTTCCAGTAGGGATAGTCATCTCCAAGAAAGGCTGGAGGCCTTGTTAAAGAGGCTCCCTCAGGAATGAACTGATTGTCATGATTGGCCATCTGAATCTTTTCCTCTAGACACGGTCAGGTGCTCAACCCTTAGAGGCTGAGCTTTGATACCAAACTGTAAAGGCAAAAATCATAAGAAGGGGGTTGAATTATGATTTATAAAAATTTTGCAAACTTTTTATAACCAGAGTGTAGCGTCTGATCAGATATAGAAGTTTTAAGAAAACGTTTCAACAGACGATAACTCAACAGATGAAAGCCTTTTTAAGAGACACAGGTTTTAATCACAACCCAAAGTCAGTTCAAAGCAGTTATAAGAGATGTAAGACAAAGAAAGACAACACATGAGTTTATACTGGTTCGTCTCACCCCTAGACTACATCCAGTTCTTGGCAAACCACCAAGTTCCAATAACTTATCACAAGTTACAAGTATTTTTCACTGCCACTTCTGGCTCACCTAAGTAGTATTTCACACTTAGCCTCTCCAAGCTAAAACCCAAGTATTCTTTGCTACCAAGCCACTTCTAGCTCTAAAACAAATCACTAGATTTGTTTTTGTAAAGGGTGCACAGACTTTAGAGCTATCGTCTTACAGACGGATATACAAGATTAAGAGCTAAGTCTTTTTCTCTCAGGATAAACAAAGTGTTTTGAGAGCTTTTTACAAATAGAGTTTTTACAAGATTGAGAATGAAGGCTTGAAAGAATGCTTGAATATTTAATTTAGTTCTTGTATTTTGCACTTCAAATCTTCTTCTATATGTATACTTGCTGAGGAAGTAACCGTTGTCTCTAAACGGTCTTCTTTCTTGAGTCCGACCATTGTCTGAAGGAGAGGTGGTTAAGGGCATTTAATGGTAGCATTAAATGCTTGTCACCAACTAGTCATTCTGAGCTAATAAAGCATACTACTTATCTTTCTTGAGATATACTCCAAATTCTTCTGCTGCAGTGGTCACATCGCTTGCTCAAACAAGTACTAATTGCTAGCTGTAGCGCGTCTTTTGAGGCGAGGGAAGCTTCAGAAACTTTGACTCTTCTTTCTATTCCCTTTTTATGCACTTCGACAAATCCTAGGAGGATGTTCTATGAACATTCCCTACAAAACAAATAACAAGATGATAGTGCAATTACTATGCCTTTAAATGCTTATTTAGACTAAAGCGTCTGTCTGCGTATCATCTGTATCTTACAGACGCATATGCAACGTTTTCGTCTGTTGGCAATTATAAGACGCAATCTTTTTACTTAATATTTGTTTTGCATATAATCAAAATAATTTAGGGTCCTAATTCGTCTTATGACTCAACACAATTTTAATTATATCTTTTAAATTGAGTAACTTTTATAATTATGGTAAATTTTTGTTTATTATCACAATTTTTTATAATTATGGTAATTAAGGTGATTATGATTGATATATATATATATATAATTCTAATTTAAATTAATAAGGTAATTAATTAAGGATTCTATGTGGTCATCTTCTTCGATTTCTTCCTTCGATTTGTTTAAGGTAACATATTGTGATACTAAAAATGACCGGCTCTCATTTTATTATGTTGACGATATAATGTGATGTTTCTTATTTCATGTTATTTATGGAATTCTTCATTCTTTGTGTTTAGGACATACTTTGACAATACTGACCAAGGTAAGCAATGAGTTTATTTTATACTTCTCAATTATTTTTATTATTTATTTATTATTCTCAATTGGATTATCACAATCTTGCTTATTCACTATATTTGTTTTGTAGCTCTTGCTTGCTGCGTTTCATGACATTTCATCTACACATGTTCACCTTATAGATGAAGAAAGTCAGGATTGTTCAACTCAAATAAAGATCGGAGCAAAAAATTAGATTACATTTTCGTTATTTAGAATATCATTTATATATTTAATTTTGTCCCTTTATAATATTTTATTAACATAACTATGGATGTATGTAAGAGACACAACCTAAGTTGTATTTTACCTTCTATTTTAAAGGATTATGAATTGAAAATTAGTAATTTTGTATTTCGTAAATCCAATTTTGTTAATTAAATTGTTTTTTTTTTAAATAAACTTAGATGTACATACTCTTTATTTGATGAAGTAGTCTAATTTGCAATAGAATTGAGTAGATGTATAAATAGTAGTATAAGAACTATATATTTTTAAACCAATATTTTACTTGGAACATTCAACACAAGAAGATTATCATTTATCCCTTATAATTTGTTGCTACTACTATATTCAATAAGAGTAGTAATTTATTATTTAAAATTTCAAGTGACAATGTAAATATTATTAATGTATATAAAGTTGGCAGTTAGTTATTTTTTCTATTTGTATGAAGGCAAGAATATATGAATATCAATGAAAATATACTTAATGCATATAAAATTAAACGTTAGATTTTTTTCCCTTCATAGCCATGAATTATATTTACTAAAAATTGAACTTGATAATAAGAATTAAAATTAAATTTTATTAACATACACATGTCTTATTTATGAAGTAAGCTAAAGGTTATATGTATTTATTTATTTGTACAATTAATTTACTTAATTAATCTCAATGTATTTTGCTGCCTGCAACTGTTTTAAAAAAAATTCTTATTACAATTGTCATTATGTCTTAATTGAGGTGGTGAAAAATACGTGTGCATTAAAGACATTTTTCACATTTTAATTTTAACGTTAATTTTTTTACCTTAATTGAAAATAATCAATTGATTACATTACGACAAAAATAATTACAGTAATCAATTAATAAGTGATCAAAATAATGAATAAAATAAGTTATTTGATTATGATATATGTAAAATGTTGAAATTATGCAAATAATTACAAGATTAAAATATTAAAAATGTCGATGTTGCATATAAATCATAATGAAATTAATCAAGTTTATATTTACTTTTTTATTTTATTTTCTTTATACCTCTCTTTCATTGTACTTTAGATGTATTTTTTTTTATTCTGTCGTATGAATAATGTATTTACTGAAAATATCATTAAGGAATTTGTTTACTTTTAACCTAAGTTTATTTTTAATTATATTTCTCACTAATTTAAATCTTAATATTTTATAAATATCAATTCTATTAATAAATAATATTTTGACTTAAATCATATCAAATTTCAATTAAAATGATTCATGCCCAAAATATCACAATTAAATTATAAAGCTTAATAAATTAGAAATAATATGACACACACACACACTACCTTTCATGCTTATTAAAAAAGGAAATCGAACTGTGACTATTTGATATTGTACTAAATGCAATCAAATTTATGCTTAAAATCAAATTAATTTATATGTTTTTGGTAAAGAAATTAATTTATATTTAAAATTACACACAAAATATACAACATGTAAATAAGGATGATGAAAAAAACCGTAAAGTAATAAATTAGTTATCAATTTTAATTTATATAAGTTTTGTCATGTAGGCAAATGCTATGTGGCAACACAGCATCGATACTTTTCTTGCCGAAATGTCACTAAATTTATTTTATTTTATTTTTAATTAATAAAAATATATAATATTAATAGTTAAGGTGATTATTTTATTATGAAATATTTAATTCCAATAATCAATTTTAATTTGAATGTTCTAATTGATAATACAAATGTATATTTTGATTCAAATTAATTAATAACAATAATATATATTTGATTTAAGTTTATACAAAAATTAAATTTAAATGAAGAAATATTGCAAAATTTATTTTAAGCAAATGCATCTCAAAAAATTTTCTCCCTAAAATACAATATTTTTTCTATTTTTAATTCATAACAAATACCAATGTGAATCATGTCATATTTCAATATCAATTAAAACTTTTCTATGTATTCTGGTGACATTTTTTCCCTCCATTTTTTTCATTACTATATTTAGTATCATTAATTAATTAATTAATTATTGATTAACACAATCACAATCTTAGTATTTGTAAGACATTTAATATATTTATAATTTTCTTTCCAGATTTAAATAACAAAATTTTAAAATTATATTTTGAAAGTTTCATGACCTGCATAATATATAATTTAATATTTTAATTAAATTAATTTTTAAATTTTATTGATATTAATTTATTTAATTTTAAATACATTACAAAAAAAAATTTTCTAAGCAATTCTTAACAAACATAAAAAGCATTAATGAACCAAAAAATATCTAATTTATATAACCAAGTTAAGTTACATGATATCATTCAAAAGAAAAAATAAATTTTCATTTAAAAAATGTTAATTTATGCACGCTTGCACATACACATATAAAACCAATAAATCAAGGGTCTATTAAATTATTTTAAAGAAATAAAGACAATCAAAGCATAGAGATCTCGCATAAAAACATGAAACTAAGAAATTGATAGGAAAAATTATTCATGGTCTTCACTACCACTTTGTTGTCTTCATATGAAAAAGTATAAGTAAAAACTCAAGTAAAATTGATATTTTTTATCTTTACAATGGAAACATATTTTTTTTTATAAAAAAAAACTAATAATTATAAGATGCAATATAAAATATTTTATTTTTAATATTTCTTATTAAAACTATGTATATATCTAAGTTGTATACAAATGTAAAATATATTTATAAAGATAATACTTTTTAAATGATACATTAATATAAATTAAAATAATAAAAGATATATGTCAATATATAAAATCATTTTAATATATATTATTATTCATAACTATGTTAGTATATTTTTGAAATATTTATATGCATAGATGTGATTATTATTTGTCTTTTTTCACAATAATAGAGGCTTTGCACTCTACAACTCTTTATTTAAAAAAATTGTCTTTTTTCACATGTATCTTTAAAAAAAATAAGTATTTGATATTTTATTTATATTAATTAAACAATAGTTTTTCAAATAACTTTTAATAAAATTATAATGAAAATGTTAAATTTTTGTTTATCAAAAATATATTAAATTGTTATTTTTAATTTTTAAGTTTAATTAGAATTTGTGTTTCAAAATATTAGAAAATGTCTCTCCCAAACCTAAAATTACAATATCACATCAAATTTAATAAAAATGAACTTGATATATGACATTGCACTTATTATATGTAATCGTTTAAATATGTGTTCTTAAATTGATATTGTTTCATTCATTCGCTTAATTTTGTTTCTAATATTTTTACATGATGTTAAATTAATGAACTCCATAAAAAATATTTTAATGGAACAATATGTGAGTTCTTTTAGTTAAAATTATTTTTCTTATTAATTTCATCTTAGTTTTGTTATATAGTTTTATTTGTCTATATATAAAAAAAATTACTTCAAGAAAGTGGCTTTGTGAAATTTAAATTTATAGTTGTATTATATTTTTTCAACTGAGTTGTATTATAAAATAAATAATCTACTTATCTTTTATTAGTTTTATTAATGAATAAGTTCCTTATTGCGGAAATTTGAATTAGTTTTAGATATTTTTAAGTAATATAACAAATTAAAAAATTGTCAACATACTTTATGGATAAAAAAAATTCATTCCCTCCTCACTAAACCCGTGCATCGAACGGGTACTATCTAGTATTATATAAAAGAAGGTTTTGCTCTGTAGGTTGATGTCACGTGGCAACACCATATTGATTTTTTTCCCGCCGAAATGAAGATGGATTTATTTGTATGTAATTTTAAATTTTCAATTGTTTAATTCATATTTAACTGATAACAATAATTAAAAGTCATATTCATATTTAAATTTGAAGGTGATCAATATTTTAAAATATTTATGATTTGAAAATTGAAATTGTCTAATTCATATTAATTTTTAACACTAATTTAAATTCAAATTCAAAATTATAACAAATTAAAATAAAAAAATCATGCAATTAGATTTTGCCACACAGGTTGATGTCACGTGGCAATACCATATTGATTCTTTTCCCGCCGAAATGAAGACGGTTTTATTTTTATGGTAATTTAAATTTTAAATTGTTTAATTCATATTTAATTGATAACAATAATTTAAATTCATATTCAAATTTGAATGTGATCAATATTTTGAGATATTTATGATTTGAAATTGTTTAATTCATATTAATTGATAACACATTCAAATTCAATTTTTTTTTTTGAACAGCTAAAGACAAACATTTTATTCAAATAATCAGGACACAAGGTGTGACCCAATGTAAAGGCCAAAAGCTAGTACAAGTGCAAAGCCAGTACAAACCAAACCTGTTACAACATTTGTATAATTCACCTAACAAGCATTATAAGACTAATCTAGGCGTTAAAAAAATTCAGCATACATATCAGTATATACCTCTCAACACAAGACCTATACCACTCTGTATTACCACAAACAAATGATCATTTTATATATTGTCCCAGACATACCGTTGGATTTAATGACCATTCTGGTAGAGAGTACCAAAAGTCCTTTTTCCTACCCCTTAACCACTTCCAAGAATGCAGTTTTGCTCCGTCTACCATATCCTGCATTTGGACCTGCTGCTGTGTGAATATCATTTTGTTTCTGCCCAACCAAATTGCATGCATTACAACATACCAAATTAATTGCCATCCCTCCTTGTCTATACCAAAGTAGAATTTGAGTCTCATAAAATTTGACACAAACAATCTTAGTAATATGTAGATACAATTCAACGGTTGGATCAATAAAAATCGCATTCTATATCATGTTATTGAATGGTGTAACAATTGGTGTAAGTTACATCGGTATCATTTGATCCATCCTCATATAAATTTATTTAAATACATATCAATATTCATAATTAATTTTATATATCTTTTACATATACATACTAACACATACATATATAAAAAAAATTAAAAGTTAAAAAATACATTAAAACTTATAAATTATAAACTCAACACCCGTGTAAGGCATGGGTTATTAAGCTAGTATTGAAAGAAAAAAAAAAGATAGCATTAAATAAAGAAGTGAATGGAGGTAGTTATAGAAATATTTTGAATGTGGATAGTTACAAAATTGATAAGAGAAATTTTAGGAAAAGTTGAAGAACATATGCATGTTATAGGAGAGTGAACTACACCACTTCATGAGATAGAAGAGTTGGGAGAGTGGAGTAATGAGAGCACAGATAGACTTATTCATATATATATATATATATATATATATATATATATATATATATATATATATGAAAGGAGATTGTGATAAATAAATAAAATCTACCAACTAAAATTAAAAGTAAATAAGTAAAAATAATTAAAAGAAATTAAAATTGTTGAAACCTATTTTTATTATTGTTATCATAGATTTAAATCAAATTATATTTAAATTAAAGGATCAATAATAATTAATGGATCCAAGAATTTCAAGGATAAAGGACCATAAAATAAATGAGAGAAGATTGCAGTAATTAAAAGAAATCAATCAATTAAAATTAATTAAAAGAAAAAAGTAAATAATTAAAAAATTGCAATAAGGAATTGAGAGAAAATTTAGTAAGTAAAAGAAATCAACCAATATAAACTAATTAGAATTAAAAATAAATAATTAAAAGAAATTAAAAGTAGGAGAAATATGTTAACATTCATAATTATTATCAATTTAAATTTAAATTATCGGATGAATAATAGTTAAAGATCAAAGAATTTAAAGAATAAATAATAGTAAAATAAATGAAAGGAGAATGCATCAAGCAAATGAAATCAATCATTAATCAATTAAAATTAAAATTTATTAAAGGATTGAAAAATAATTAAAAGCATTAAAAGAAATAGGAATGCTAGCGAGACTCTATCTGACACTCTCTCACTAACACTCTCCCCATGATTGGTTAAAATTAGTTAGAAATCACAATTTTGGTGGGTAACACTTATCATTTAATGATTCTCTCTCCTAATCTATAAGTGAGATTCATCAAAATTGATGATTTCCAACCAATTTCAACATGGGGAGAGTGTTAATGGAATAATGTCAGATAGAGTGTGTAACGACCCATCTTCGTTACAAATTTGTTATACTAAAGATTTTATTTAATTAAATTTTAAAAACTCTCTAATTAGTTTATTGATAAAATACTAGAGAATTTTTCCGCGATTCCCAAAACCAACAAATAAAATTTAAAGCTCAATTTATAAACATCTATTATACAAAGCTTAACTAAATAAAACTATGTGTACATACATCTTTTCACATGATAAATACACAATACCCTTAACTGGTTCATTTTATACATAAGACCAAACAAAGAAAGAGAAAGAAATGATAATGTCTTCAATCCCTCGTACGCTCTATCCACAAAATCTCCAAGAGAAAGATCCACCTAAAAACCATCTGCTCCCCCAAACACGATGTCCGAGATCATCACAGGCACAAACCACACGTGCAAACAGTGCAAGGGTAAGCTTACCAAACAAAACTATACATATAACTGAAACCGTTATACAAAACTTAGTTCGTAAACTCAAAACTCAATTCATCAATAAACACCAATAAACAACAATATCATGACTCAACCATCTCAAATAGTTCATACACCATAGTTATATCACCAATTATTAACATGACTCATCACATCTCATGGATTACATCAAATCAACAAATGTCATAAATCCTCAGCTAACATTAACAACATAAACCATCACCACTCATCATCATGAGCCATAAACATCATAAGTCACATCTCAACATAATACAACCACCAACATCCCTCATCACAAAGTGATGTACAACATAAACCACTAGACAACATTAGTTGACAAGACTGACTCTACTCCATGGAGTTTCAACATCACATGAGCGGTCCGCATAGGCCTCATCCCCTACCATAGTCTCACCTTTGACCATTCAGGGAGTCCCTTGAGCTACCCTGTGGAGGAAGTGTGGATGTAATCGAATATAGACAAGTGCGGGTATTGGCTTACCTCTGTAAGGTTTGCAAGACCTTACATCTATAGGAATTCGCCCACTTGGCTATTCTATAAGCTCACCGTTGGCCACCACGAAAACCTCCAGCACTAGGTTGAGAGCCTACCTAGCACCCTCAACTTACATGCCTACCCATATGGTTGTGCACCAACTGTGCACATACAACATTCGGAATATTTTTGTGCATCAACTATGCACACACCGTATTCTAGCGGCAAAACATATTTGGAGCCTCTTACAGTATTAGATACGGCACCTCCATATGCACCATCTCCAATGGCTCGACTAAA
Organism: Pueraria montana var. lobata; assembly: GCA_026413185.1. Classification (NCBI taxonomy): domain Eukaryota; kingdom Viridiplantae; phylum Streptophyta; class Magnoliopsida; order Fabales; family Fabaceae; genus Pueraria; species Pueraria montana. Next base: position 16,181,967 of record CM048655.1, read on the forward strand.
GGGTCCAAATATATCTCAACAACATCAACAATCCTCAACCACGACAATAGTCCATCTCCTATACACTAAAATAGTTACTAAACCTCTTGGGAAGTAGTTATCAACACTCCAACACGCCATTCGGAGTCAAAACATAGGGATGATACTTGGAAAGATATCCCACTAGGCGAGACCCCAGGGTCGCTTTAGTGGGCCGGAGTTCTGGCATGAAACTCACCCTCCCAAGTATACCATTTTCTATAAAAATCTTCCCAAAGGTTATAATTAACTTCTATTTAACATATGGGGATGGTTCCAACACACAGTTCACATATATCATCATATCATCAACATTCCGTTTCAATTTCTCAACAAAGCACATACACCTCAATAATAAATAATATTCTCAACAAAATTTTAAGCACTTCAATCAATAATATAATAATCTCAACGAATTATATCCTATCAACCATAATATACCAACCCCAACAACAAAGTCATTCTCTCATAGATAAACTTACTTGACAACATTATTACAAGATCCATCCTACAGTCAAAAGACTGTATCACACAAACATATTTCAAATATTAAATATTCAAGATTCACATCTCAATAAACAAACATCACCATTCCAATAACTATATCATATTGACTAAATTGATCAAATAAGGTCGATTTCTCTTTGACATAACTAAAAGTGAGCTCTCACTGATACAAGCAAATGACCTCAGAATTTAAAACTTTTTATATCAAATCGAAAATCTTGAAACCTATTTTACAGAAAGGTATCCCACTTATAAAATAAACATCTAGAAAATTTTATATAAATTTTCAAAGTCAGCAGCCCTGAATTTTTTAGTGCTCACTGAACATAGCTCAAAAAAATGTAAATTTCTCCCACTTCCCAAACTCGTTTTGAGCTGAAATTTTTACAGTAAAAAGGTAACATCTTTATCTTTCTAAAAAGTTAACCCTTGCCCCCAAAATTCTTTCCCTACTGTTCCCAGTAAATTTATTTCTAACAGCCTAAGTTTCAGACTCAAAACAGAGCCCAAAACCCTTGCCCTGTTTCTTTTTAAAAGGTTAATTTAGAAATTGGACATGATAATTTTTGTAATTTATATGGTTAAAAACCTTGTTTTGTCTAGTTTTTAATGGTGCAAAAATGAAAAAGAAACATTAAGCACACAAGTGGGAATTTGAGAAAAACTGAGACATGTTCCAGGGAAAACTCGAAAACAGAACAACCATTTTGGGAGTCATGGATGAACCCAGAGATGAGTTTTCTCTCCAAGGTGTCAGAATGAAAGTTGCTCCACTTCGTGTCTATTTTCATTCAAAACAAATTTTGTGAAAAACCAACTATTAGATCTTCCAAAAATCACAAAATTGTGGGGGCTGTCCAGAGCTGGACGAACCAACAGCCACTTCCACTTTTATTTTTTTGGTGAATCTCACATTGAAAATCTTGTCAAACAATTTTAATAAAATTTGGGCATGGTCTCCTTTGTTTTAGGAGCCTTCCCAAGTAATTTAGAGAGTCAAAAACAAAAATAATCAATCCATACACACTCACACAGCCACTGCCAGGAGAATCAAATATCCATTTTTCATCAATTTCAAACTCAAACACAACACAAACAACAAGAGGGGCATACATGTTGTATGTGGTTGAACCCCCTAACTCTCAACCACACTTAAACTGAAAATAACGAAGTTTCCCTTACCTTTGGGTTTAAGTTCCAGTCAAGAGAGAAAGAGAGAAAGAGAGCTTTCGGGAGAAGGAGGAAGAAATGAAGAAATTGGAAGAATCAGGAAATTTGAACGTTGAAATTTGGGATAATTTTTCAATTTTACTATTGACACCTATTTTCCTCTAAAGGCACCCCCTTCTCTTATTATTATTTTTCTACAACTTACAGAATTTACGTAAAAGTTCCAAAAATCTCACAATAACACTATGAGTTAATTATTATATCAATCAACATAATTTAAATTTAATTTTCTCTTCCATTATTAATTAAATCACTTATCACACATTACAAAAAACCACAGTGTTACAGATTGTCGCTAGCATTCCTCTTAAAAGAAATTATTGTAAGAAACTGATGGGGCGTTTATTTCACGGATAATTTTTTTAGTCCTGGGAATATATATAACATGGGAATGTTATTCCTAGGTATTATTAGAAAATGTGTTTGGTTAACTATTAAAATTGGTTGGGAATATTTTTTATAATTACTAAAATGTCTTTATTGTGTTAAAGATGTTTTTTTTTTACGGAATGTTAAAAAGGGTATACTTAAATTTTTACTCATGAAGACGGGTTTTATCAATAAATTTTCCCTACCCCCTCTGTCGGGATTAAATATTGGCTGATACCCCCTCTGCCGGGATTAAATATTGGCTGAAAGGTGGGATTATGGCTTTCCCAAGAAAAAAACATTACCTGGATTAATTATTTTATTACTTTGTAACAAACGTGAGATAATTTTTTCCACCTCTGTATTCCCGAGACTAAAAAAGTTGTTCATTAAACAAACGCCTCGTGAGAGAAGATGGAGTAAGTAAAAGAAATTAACCAATACAAATTAATTTAAATTAAAAGTAAATAATTAAAAGAAATTAAAAATAGAAAAATCAATTGTCATAATGATCAATTTAAATTTCAATAAAAATCAATAATAATTAGGCTTAATTGCAATTTTCACATCAAACTTTTTATTTTTTGGTGAATTTTACCCTCAATAAATTAATTTGGTGTATTTTACCCGAACTTTTTAAAAAACTTGCAAATTTTACCTTCTACTGTTGTGCTGACATGACATGCTAAAATAATTGTACTTTTTACTCCCAACTTTTTACTTTGTAGTGAATTTTACCCACAATTTTTACGCTTATGTTGGCATGCCACGTTAGCACAACAGTAGAAGGCAAATTTTATAAGTTTTTAAAAAGTTGGGGATAAAATGCGCCAAATTAATTTGTTGGGAGGTAAAATTTACCAAAAGTAAAAAGTTGAGGGTAAAAATTGCAATTAAGCCTAAATTTTATGAAATGACTTTTATAGTTATAGTAATTAATTACTAAGTGATAAAAAATTTAATAAAATCATTTATTTAACTAATTGTACTATATTCAAAATATAGGAATTATGCAATTAAATATAAAAAAAAATATTAAAAATCGGCACATGTTACATATATATAACATCAAAATAAAAATAGTCAAGTTTATGTCTATTTTTTCTTTTTTACATTTTAGATACCTCTCGGCTCTTACTCATTGGTTTTTTTTTTTTTTAAAGAAGTTAAAAGAATTGAAACATTTAATTTTATAAACATTATTAAAATAAAACTTAAGTAGGTAAAAAGCCTCGATATTAATTAACTTCATAAACTGATTAAGAACCTTTAAAAAAAATTGATTAAGAAGATAAAAAGGCTACTGCATCTTGAAAAGTTTTTCTATCACCTAGGTGGTTTAGTTTAGTTGATTAAGTAGTGTGTTGGTTCATGGTTGTTGTTTATTCCTGGTACCGGAGTTCAACTCCCTATGCACAAAAAATAACTTTTCTAGCAACTTGCACCACCAAAGCCTAATTTGTTAAGGAGGTAAACAAACTAATTAACTTCATAAACTTGCATCTTGCAACTCGGAAACCAACTGGTCCAACTCCACTTTGATCTTTTCACCATGGTTTGCATCCACCATGCTTGTTCAGCATCCTCCATGACCCATACCGACCCATTCAGAGCTTGTCAACATCTTCCATGTCCCATGTTCACCATCATGGTGGTTGCAGATCTCGCCATCATCAACAGCCGTGAAAAAAGGGTTGCAGCATGGACTTTGGGTATCATGTTTGTTTTTTTATCCGTAAAAATCGAAGATAATTCCAAAAAGGTTTACAATACTCAGGCAACCAGCTGAGCTAGATTCCTTTGGTACTTTGGGTATCATGTTGAAGGTAACGTGTTAGCACTTTCATCTTTTTTACATAAAAAATCGTCTTAATTTCCTTCCCCTTTCCGTCTATTTTGGAGCGGAAAACATCTTGATGTGGGGCTTACCAACAGTTTCCATTCATAGAGGAGGTTCCAAACAACGGAACAGATTAAGTTTGACGTGTTTTCCTTCCTTCAACGATCATTCTCTCCCATTTCTATAGTGTATTTTTCTAATGTAAAGGGAAGGCACAAAATGCTATCTATTGTATCCTTTTAAGAATCTTCACCCACTATTAACTTGATATGCATAACTTTTTATTCGGTAGAAATGTCTCTCTTCGTTATAAAAAAAAAATGTCTCTCTTCGTTACAAAAATGAATTAAAAATAAAATAAAAAGAAAAAAAATAGAGAACAAAACTAAAAAGAATAAAAAGTGAAAGAAAAATAAAATAGAAAAACACTATTTGGATAAAAATAAGAAATAAAGAAATTTCTTTATACTTATTTAAATTAGCAGAATAGTGGGTTTAAATAAATAAAAATTCATAAATATTTATACTAATTAAAAATTGAATTTAACTTAAAATCTTGAAGTTTAGATATAATCTTTTCTAAATATAAAATTACTTATTATTTTTTGTTATAAAAATTATTTACTATTTAAAAAGTAAAACAAGAAAATCAAATACTTCCCCAATTTCATGAAAACTTGGAAGAAATGATTTTATATGCAAAACCCAATTTTTTTAACCTAATTTGTTTAAATAAGTAGTAAAAAAATGATAGTTTTTCCCCCCTATTTCGATAGTTATAAAGATTATTCACGTGATACTACACAAACATACTCTATGATCTTTCTCCTCATGCATTGACAATAATACACGGCTTGCACACTCACCAGCTGGAAGACATAAAACCACATCAAAGTCATATTGGAAAACCCAAAAAGCAATATGTAAGCCTGAACCAAGATATTTCTAAGCACATACGGTCCCCTACATGGCTGGAATGCTTTATAGATTAGCTAAAGCACATTAACCAAGATATTTCTAAGCGCTTGCACTAGAAAAAACTAAAGTAAAGTATGTAGAAAAAATGTTTCCACTATAGCTGCTTTTCTGACAACTTGCATGAGTTATAGTCTTTGTCGTCAATCAAAAAAATATTTAACATAGACTTAGTAAAACTCAAAAGTCTTCCTCTAACTGTAGACATAGGAAACTTGGGATCACTAAATAAGTCTCAGAACACAAATTTCTCATTTCACAATACACTACAGACAGAAATCAAAGCTAGCTAGATTCAAATTGCAGAAATGGAAGTGTCCTTCGCACTAGACAAATTGCTTCCACTAATAAGAGATGAAGCAAATCTACTACGGAGCATCCACAAAGAATTTGAAGACATACAAAAAGAACTAGAATACATTCAAGGCTCCCTTGAGAATGCAGATAGAAGGGCTGCAGAAGAAGGAGACAACTCAAACAATGTTATCAAAACATGGGTGAAAGAGTTGAGAGAAGTATCTTTCTACATAGAAGATGTCATTGATGAATACATGATCTATGTGCAACAACAGCCTCGTGATCCAGGATGCGCAGCTTCACTCCGTAAGGTCATTCACTTTTTTAAAACTTTGATGCCTCGTCGTCGAATAGCATCAGAGATTCAGGAGATTAAGTCATTTGTTCATGGAATCAAGCAACAAGGCGAAGATTATCACTTCCTAATCCATCCTTCTCTTCAACAAGGACCAAGCAGATCACACAAAGGTAGTCAAAGTGTCCAATGGCATGACTCTCGAATGCATTCCCGTTACCTTGATGAAGCTGAAGTTGTTGGCCTTGAAGACCCAAAAGATGAATTGATTGGTTGGTTAGTGGAGGGACCGGCAGAGCGCACTGTCATCTCTGTGGTAGGAATGGGCGGGCTAGGGAAAACCACTCTTGCTGGCAGAGTTTTCAACAACCAAAAGGTGATTGCTCACTCTGATTACTGTGCATGGATCACAGTGTCTCAATCCTACACTGTGGAAGGGTTGATGAGAGACTTGTTGAAGAAGTTATGCAAAGAAAAGGAGAAGAAGCCTCTTCAAGATATTTCTAAGATGGATCGAGATTAGTTGATTGATGAAGTGAGAAGCCATTTTCCGCAAAAGAGGTACGTTGTCATTTTTGATGATGTATGGAGTGTAGAACTTTGGGGTCAGATTGAAAATGCCATGCTTAATAATAAAAATGGAAGTAGAATATTAATCACAACTAGGATGGATGGTGTTGTAGAATCTTGTAAGAAATCTCATTCTGATAACGTGCATAAGCTGAAACCTTTAACTCAAGAAGAATCTATGCAACTCTTTTGCAAGAAGGCATTCCAATATCACAATAATGGATGTTGTCCAGAAGATCTCAAGAAAATTTCTTCTGACTTTGTTAAAAAAATGTAAGGGTTTACCATTGGCAATTGTGACTATTGGTAAACTTTTATCTGGCAAAGGAAAGACTCCATCTGAATGGGAAAAAATTAGGCGAAGCCTAAGTTCAGAGATGGACAAAAATCCCCATTTAATTGGCATAACAAAGATTTTAGGTTTCAGTTTTGATGATTTGCCATACTATCTAAAATCATGCTTATTGTATTTTGGAGTATATCCTGAAGACTATGAAGTTAAATCAAATAGATTAATTCGGTAGTGGATAACTAAAGGATTTGTAAAAGATGAAGAAGGAGAAACTTTAGAGGACATTGCACAACAATATTTATTAGAGTTGATTGGCAGAGGTTTAGTGCAAATCACTTCATTTACCATAGATGGCAAACCTAGGAGTTGTCGTGTTCATAACTTGCTACACGATATGATCCTTAGAAAATCCAAGGATTTAAGTTTCTGCCAACGTATCCGTAAAGAAGATGAGTCAATGTCAAGTGGGATGATTTGACGCTTGTCAATAGAAACTATTTCCAATGATTTAATGGGGAGCACTGAAAGCTTACATTCCCTATCACTGCTTGTTTTTGCAGATAGAAAAGAAAGTGCATTAATCAACAAATTTGTGCAAAGAATCCCTACAAAATACAGGCTATTGAAGGTACTTGATTTTGAAGATTTGCTACTGTCTTATGTTTCTGTTCTTGAAAATTGGGGAAATCTAGCACACTTGAAGTATTTAAACTTGAGATATTTAGAGATGCCGACTCAACTTCCGAAATTAATCTGTGAGCTCCATAACCTCGAGACCTTGGACATAAGGAATATAGTTGTTAGCGAAATGCCAAAGGAGTTTTGCAAGGTAAGAAAGCTGTGACATCTTTTGGGTAATTATATAACATTGTTTTAATTGAAGAATGATCTCAGAGGCATGGCATCCCTACAAACGTTGCGTTATGTAAATCTATCTGTGGATGATGATGATGATGATAATGATGATGATGGAGTAGAGTTAATCATAGAATTGGGAAAGCTGAAGCAGTTAAGGAATGTATGCTTAACTAATGTCAAGGAAGAATAGGGAAACACTCTATGTTCCGCAATAAATGAGATGACGAACTTAGAGATACTGCGTATTAACTCAAAATATGAAGAAGTCATTGATTTGCCTATTATTTTATCTCTACCTATGCTTCGGAAACTCCGCCTGGATGGGAAGTTAAAAGAGTTTCCAGAGTGGATTCCACAACTCTAAAGTCTTGTAAAATTATCTTTGAGACTCTCCAACTTATCCGATGATCCATTGAAATCACTGCAAAATATGCCGCATTTGTTGTTCCTCAAAATGTGGAACATTTATGAAGGTGAAAGTTTGTATTTTGGAGATGGAGGGTTTCAGCAACTAAAGGAACTATCTCTCGAACTCTTATGTACTCCCTCTGTTCCAGATTATATGACGTTTTAGAGAAAAAAATTTGTTCCAAAATAGATGACGTTTTACAAAACCAATGCTGCATTAAATATCTTTTTCCAATACTACCCTTAATTATACTTAGTGGAAGTAGTGTAGTATGAGTAATTAATTAGAGAGATAAAGGGTATACTAGGAAATTGCCTAATGTTTTCTAGGAAATTCAACAAATTAATTGCATTCCTTAATACATGTGCCAAAACCTTAAACGTCATATAAATTGGAACGGAGGGAGTAACTTGAAATCCATCATTATCGATAAAGGAGCACTGCATTCTTTGGAAAAAGTTCAATTTTGGAGAATATCCGAACTCAAGACAGTACCTCATGGCATTCAACACTTGGAAAAACTTGAAGTTCTCGATATACATGATATGTCAGATGAATTCAACAAGTGCATTGCTTATGATGGAGGACCAGAGCACCCAGCCATTCAGCATGTGTCCCTTGTAAGAATTACTAGTGACAACGGACAAAGAACACACGTTATTCATCACTCAAAGCATTACAATTCATAAAAAGGTATGCCTTTTTTTCCTAGCCAATATCTGTACATTGGGATTCCAATTACATGCATTCCATAAGTCTCCTTAAATGAAACACTTTCTCTTACTCCCTCCGTTCCAATTTATATGACGTTTAAGGTTTTGGCACAGGTATTAAGGAATGCAATTAATTTGTTGAATTTCCTAGAAAATATTAGGTAATTTCCTAGTATACCCTTTATCTCTCTAATTAATTACTGATACTACACTACTCCCACTAAGTATTAATTAAGGGTAGTATTGGAAAAAGATATTTAATGCAGCATTGGTTTTGTAAAACGTCATCTATTTTGGAACAAATTTTTTTCTCTAAAACGTCATATAATCTGGAACGGAGGGAGTAACAATTACTCCCTCTGTTCCAGTTTATATGACATTTAAGGTTTTGGCACAGGTACTAAGGAATGTAATTAATTTGTTGAATTTCTTAGAAAACATTAGTTAACTTACTAATATATCCTTTATCTCTCTAATTAATTACTTATTATACACTACTCCCACTAAGTATTGATTAAGGGTAGTCATGGAAAAAGATATTTAATGCAACATTAGTTTTTTAAAACGATATCTATTTTGAAACAAATTTTTTTCTTTAAAAGGTTATATAATCTGGATCGGATGGAGTAGTTTTTTCTAGTAATGTATATTTTTTAATTAAAAATATTAAGAGGATAAGTAAAGGAAATCCTTAGTTTGATTTCCTATAAAATAATATTTAGTATTGTTTACTATATAATCATCAACATATGTAATCTATACTTAGATTAGATCTGGTGCAGATTGCACTATAGCATTCTGTCACGTCAAGTTACAGTGCAATTATGCACCATTAGTATTATTAATTAACTATTAATAATAATAAAATAATATTGTAATCTATATTTAAAATATAATAATTATTTATAACATTTAGATGAGAGAGTTAAAGTGATTGCGGGCAACTAATTTTGTCAAATATTTATCCAGTATATAATAAATTTAAGCTAAGATTAAATAATATTAAAATTCCAATTATCTTAATTGAAAAATAATTATCTCTTAATAACAGTAATATAATATTAAAATAAATATTTATAATATCATAAATATATTTAAAATAATAATAAAAATGTTGATAAATATTTAATATATAGAAATTATATTTATATTAATATTATATCTTCAAATAAAAGTAATTTAAATAAAAACAACACTAATAAACTATAAAATATTATATTAAACTATTACTATGATATTAAGAAATATAAGAAAAATGTCAGTACAGTAACAATAAAATAATAAAAATTTAAAATAATATTATAAAAATAAATATTATACATAATAATAAGTTGTTAATATAATAATAAATAATAAAATAATATTATGAAATAAAAATTTAAAGATATTAAAAAATAAAAATATTTATATCCGTCACACGGGAACAAGTCTAGTTAAGTTTATAACATAAGCATCATAAGTTCTATTTCCTCATATATCAAAGTCTAGTATAATTAAGTTTACATTTTGTTGAATTAGCATTTTAGTTATTCAATTGCAGATAATACTAGATACTCTCTGACACCAACCTAACTAACACTTTCTCAAAAGGAAATCTGAAATACAGAGAAACACACTAGAAGGGGGGCTGAATAGTGTGTTTATATTTTCTTTGAAATCCTTTAAAAAATATGAAGATAGTGTATCTTAAGTTTTACAAGAACCTTGTGAAACAGAAGACTATGCTATCGTCCAGTGGTTCAAATACAACAATTCAATGAAACTGCATTTTCTCATTTTTCGTCAGAACACACGTAAAATATTTTCGTAAATAAAATGTGTAAAGAAACTCTTTCGTGGTATGTGAAGAGATAATTTAAGAGATTTGCGAGTAAGTTAGAAAGCGAAAGAGTAGAACACTTAGTTTTATACTGGATCACTCAAACTGAGCTACGTCCAGTTCTCCTTCAAAAACCTTTGAAGGGTTCTACTAATCAGAATCTGATTACTAACAAGTATTTTAACCCTGCCACTTCTGGCTACAAGTATTCTCTAGGCCACTCCTGGCACACCTTTAATCTCCCCTTGAGATTAAAGCAAACCCAAGTATTCTTTAACACTAAGCCACTCCTGGCTTTCCAAACAGAAATTGTTTGAGTATAGAAAGAATGAATAACTCTCACAGAGAGGATATTACAATAAAAAATGAATACACAGAATCGCTTAGCAAAGCTAAGTAGAAAGCTCTTTTTCGCTCAAGTGTGGATTGTCCAGTCATTTTGACAGAGTTTCAGCTCTTAATGAATCTTCTTCTTTTGATGCATGAGCTTGTTCCTCTATTTATAGGCAACTTGGTGTAAAGTATCCGTTGTGGGATCTGTACCTTTGCCAATAACGGTTCTCTCCCAATTATGTGACTATTGCCATGTGTCGGCTTGGGGTGGAGAGATAGAGGAGACAACCGTACATGTAACGCCTCCACTACTTGTACTATTTCTGCAGAAAAATGTTTTTCTGTCCCTGTACAATACTTTTCAAAAATTCAAATAGAATGTCATGTTAGAATGAGAGGGAATAATCGAACATTCCAGAGAATCATCATCGAAAATGTATTGTCACATTATATAACTTTTAAGATAGAAAACAGAGTGTAGGTTATATAGGCATTGGACGCTTGCTTTGCAGAAACATTGGACGCTGGATGTTGTACTTTACAAAACATATTTGGACGCTTTGCTTATCAAAATATAAAGTCTAAGTTTGAGAGATACAATACCATTGCAGCATTGGATGACGTAGATCCTATAACACTCAAACAAGACCATTAGATACTTCAAAATTTATCCTTTATTTGTTATCATCAAAATCGAAATTTGAGAAAGTTTTAGAACTTAACAATCTCCCCCTTTTTGAAGATGACAATAATGTTAAATTTTGATGTTAACAGACACATAATCATATATGAATACAATAAAGCATATAAGAGATGATTATGTTATGCCAGTGTATGTTGATAGTGTTAATATATATGAAATGAAGTACTCCCCCTGAGTTCAACATTTCTTATGCATCTGATAATAGTGTATAATAAACAGCAAGAATATATCAGATATAACAGATATCAAAGTGTAAAAAACATATCAAGGATATGGATGCGGAATGTGTGATATAAACACCTCATGTATTAAAACCGTATTGATAAAATAGCCAAAATATTCGCAGAGTGTTAGCTATATACTTCTATGACATCAAAATTCCAATTTCTCCCCCTTTGTCATTAACAAAAATGGGTTTGAAAGATGGAAAAATGACTTGACCATCATGGTCACCTATGGCTGTGAAGGTGGTTCTTGTGGTGGAGGTGGTGGTAGTTCTGGTGGTGCTTGGGTAGGTGGTGCTGGTTGAGGAGGTTGTGGTTGGACGGGTGGTGCTGGTTGTTGGAGTTGTTGTGGTTGGACGGGTGGAATGGCATGAGCAACTTATCCAAGCAGGTTGGCTGCAGTATTTTGAATTTGATTCACAAGCATCTGGGAGAGGCTCATGAACTGTTCAGTGATAGCATTCTGCAGCAGCATACGATGTTAAGCAGCCTCAGCCTGCTGCCTTTGCTGAAATGCTTAAAGAGCTGCGTCGGTTTCCAGTTGTTGTTGCCTCAGAGCCTGTTGCACGATCTCGTGAACACGATCTTCTGAGACCCCTTGAGGTTCAGCAAATCGTAAGGGAAGGATGCCCCTTGGACTTGAAGATCCTGTGGGAACCAGTTGACATGTACCCGAGTGAGCTTCAGTAGACGCATCAACAACGGGGAAGCTGGTTATATCTTCAGCAGGAAGTTTTTCTGCAGTTGATTCCATGGGCTTGGATGCTTTAACAATAGGCTCTTCATCATCCTTGGACTTTCCAGATTAGACGGTGGGTTCTTCATGTGAAGCGACAAAGTGTTCCACGTCTACTGGTACAGATGGGTCCAAGTTAAGATGACCTAGCACCTTTGTTACCTTGGCATATGCTTCATCCAACTCTGCTTGTGTAGCTTTCGGCTTGGCAACCTGATCTTCCTTTTCTGTGGTTGCAGCCTCAGCTTGCTCAAGAGCCAGCTGCTCTAGACGAGCTTGTTCTGCTGCTCTGGCCTCTTCTGCCTTGTGCTCCTCATGCAGAGTTTGGAGTTCCTCCACAAACTCTGTGCGATCCAGTGTTCGAAGATCACACATTTTGTTGCTTCTGATGATAGGCAATGTCTTCATTAAATCCAGGTAGTCATCTGAATCTATCAGAAAGAAAGCAAAGGTGTTTGTGAAGTGATGAGTCTTCACTGGACGCAGCACCTCAAGACCATGAGGGGGTGAACGAAATCATTCTTGGAGCTGCCAGAGGAGGAGGCCTTCTGGGAGTCTTCCATAAGATCTAGCGTCAAAAGGTCATGGAATCGAAAGTTCCAAGTGGACGTGTAAGCTTACCAGTCTTGTCAAATAGGTGACCCTAGGTATGAGAGGATTGTTGCAGGGCTTCAACTTTTTCTTCCCTGCTTGGCATCTCAATGCCATAGAACTTGTAACCTTTCTTTCGACCAACATCATATAAGGGTAGTCTAGGACACACCCTGTCTGGTACAAACTTGATTGTTATGGCGCGGCTGATGTGAAGGTTTGGTGGGTAGGCAATGGCTTGGTTTGGTATATACATCTGTTGAAGAAGTTTGCCAAGATCATCATAGTCGCTTGGCTGGAAATTAAGCACTGGAGTTACAACAGGTAGAGGCAGGAACTTTGTAATAGGAGTCCAGATGCAAACATCCTTGACCCATTGTACATCTGGACGCTGCTTCGACTTGGAAGGGTCCAGGCTTTCTTTAATGGCCAACTTCAATTCTACGGCCAGTTCAGTATCCCTACGAACAGGGGGCTTCTTGGACGGTGCCTTCTTCTTTCTTGGAGCCTTCCCTTTCTGCTCCGCAACCGTCTTTGTGAATTGAGAAGCAACATCCACCTCTGGTTCAGGCAATTCTGCTGCTGCTGGACGCACCCTTTGTTGGGTACCAGTTGGACAAGAGTAAGGATGAGTAATTCGGATCAAGTGTGGATACACTTCTCTCTTCCAAGTGGGCAAAGGGTTGCTGATTTTTGCTCCTTCTGGCATTGCAGCATAGTCAGCTGAAGGATTATGAGCATAATCATACCTCATCCACTCTGGTGCTGAGGCAGTAGTCAGATGTCTCTCCAAAGGTTCTTGTAGAGGCCTCCAGATCACATCACGCCTTTTACAGTAATTATGTTCATTCCGTGTAAGGAATGCAATAGGGAAGCATTCTCTGTCTTCTTCTTCGGTTTTATGCTTGGGGGGTATGGTCCATGGGGACCAGGCATCCCTCCATGCATCCCTTGGACGCACAAACTTGGACAGGTCCAAGTGAAGATGTGGATGTTGGGTTGTTGATGTGGATGGGGCACTGGATGGAGCTGGTAGTGGGGCGCTGGTGGATATACTGTCGATGTCTTGGGAGGAAGGTGGTGGAAGTGCAACTCTCCTTGGCCTAGCTGCCTGAGTCTTAACTCGTCGAGGCACGTTAGAAGGAAAGGAAGTTGGTTCAGCAGGTTGTACCTTTTGCTTCTTTTGCTGAGGGGCCTCCTTCTCCTCTGCTTTCTTCTTGATTTGACTAATTGGGATCTGGTCATCATCATTAGAGTCATCCAGTATTTGAAGCTTCTGAACCTTTGGCTTTTCTAGAGCAGGCTTCACTGAAGCTGCCTTTGGACGTTGATCAGCTTGAGCAGGTCTGGACGCATCAGTCATTGGACGCTTCTCTGCCTGGGACTGAGCAGTGGAGGTGTCAGCATGTCTTTTCTTGGTTCTTCTCTCCTTTTCAGCATCTTCCTCATGCTTCTGAGACATGTGATGTGTTACCTTTCTGCTCCCCTGTTCCTCCATCAACCTTTTGATCTTCTTGCTAATACCAAGAAGATCAATCTCCTCCTCATCATCATTGGAGATAATCTTGCTTTGTTCATGTCGTTGCTTGTTGATGCTATCTTCGTCCAAGTCCCTTAGGACCTTGGCTGTCAGCTTAATCTTCATAGGCTTTATGTTGGACTCGCCAAATGGTTGTTGTGTTGCCACCATTTGCCCTTTCTTCACGATAGCTTCGTGATCAGCTTCGTCCAGTTCATCAAAGAAGCATTGATAGACCTTCTGGTCCCAGAAGATCTTGTTCAGCAGAGTGGCGTAGAAGATGTCATCATTGCCACCAACAGTCTTCATCATTCTCACAATATTTATGTAAATGGTGTGAGGAAGGTTGAAGGGGATACCTTCCATAATGTGGAATATCACGAACTTGTGTAAGTCCGTGACTGAGTCCTTAGACCCAGCTTTGTGCAGGATACTCTTGTTGAACACCTGCTGCCAGATTTTCGCTTCCTCACACAGGTTCTTGTACTCAATCTTCATTGAGTCTGCGGATTTGGTCTTGCAAAGCACGTTTGCAATGTGATTGTCGTACTGCTTGGCCCAGTCTGTTCTGTACTGGTTCTGCTCCCTGATGCAACCAGTTACCTTTGCGATGGACTCAGTGGACAGAGTCACCTCTCGTCCAAGAATAATGGCCACGAGCTCCCTTGTGCTATGGAATTTGGCATTCCTCCAGAACATCCTGATCAACTCAGGAAATATCTTTTGGTTTTCGTTGAAGTAGCCTCTGATTCGACACTTCAGAAGGCTCTCGTTCAGGTTCAGGCCCAGCTTCTCCAGCTTTTCAATGTCGAAGAAGTGCTCAATGTGCACTGTAGCAGCACCTTGACACACAACTGTGGTCTCAAGGTAGGTGTGGACGTCGAGTTCAGAGTTGCTTGAGCTTGCAGAGTTCGACATGGTAGAAAAGTTGGAATTTTTAGGTTTTCTGAGAGGGTTTTGGGTTTATGAGAGAGAGAGAATGCTTAAGGTTGAAGATATGCTCAGAGAAGATAGGTACGGTAAAGATTTTCTGAGACGATTTGTCAGATTATATATGTGGCCTTTGTTCGGAGAATGTGAAACAATTTTGGGCTTTTATGAATATTTGAAATGGGAGTTATGCCTTAAAGCCCGCCATGGTGAGGCGTGCGAAGAATGTGGGTAACTGTGTACGGTTACCAACAGTTAGGTGACTCAGCATAGAGCATTAACTCATACTTACTCTGAAACGAATGGTTTTGGCCATTTGAACATTGTAAAAAAAATGCTAAGTTAAAAACATCGTCCAGATGTTGGACTTAAGTGTAACATATGCAATGCACGTGCATGACTTAGTGATCTTTGGACGACATGTCCATTGGACGCTAAGGTTTTATTGGACGCACCATGTAGATGTTAATCATTCCTTTACAGAGTCCATACTAAGTTTGTTCCTCAGAAGGATTAACTTGTCTTCAGTAAGGGGTTTAGTAAATATATCAGCAAGCTGATTGTCTGTGGTTACAAAGTGTAGTTCTATAGTACCCTTCTGAACATGGTCTCTTATAAAGTGATGTTTAATCTCTATATGTTTAGCCCTTGAATGCAATTTGGATTCTTAGAGAGATCTATGGCAGCTTTACTATCACAGAAGATAGGAATGTTACTCTCATATATGCTGTAGTCCTCAAGTTGATGTTTGATCCATAAGATTTGAGAATAATATTTTGCAGCTGAAATATACTCTGCTTCAGCAGTGGACAGTGCAATGGTTCCTTGCTTCTTGCATATCCAGGAGACTAAGTTTCCACCAATGAAGTGACATCCTTCACTAGTGCTTTTTCTTTCAATTCTGTCTCCAGCATAATCAGCATCACAGTATCCAACTAACCTGAAATCTTTATGCCTTTTGAAATATAGACCAAGATTAGTGGTTCCAACAAGATATCGGAAGATTCTCTTAACAGCGGTTAAATGAACTTCCCTTGGGTCAGATTGAAATCTACCACATAAGCATACACTGAACATGGTGTCAAGTCTGGATGCCGTGAGGTATAGGAGTGATCCTATCATTCCTCTGTATAGAGTGTTATCCACCTTCTTTGAGTTGTCGTCCAGTCCAAGTACTGTTGTTGGATGCATAGGAGTTTTCATTGGTTTTGCATCGTCCATCTTGTACTTCTTCAATAGCTCTTTGACATACTTAGTTTGATGTATGTATATGCCCTTTTCAGTTTGTTTTATTTGAAGTCCAAGGAAGAATTTCAGCTCACCCATCATGCTCATCTCAAACTCTGTTTTCATTAATTTGGCAAATTCTTCACAGAGAGACTCATTAGTGGCACCAAATATGATATCATCAACATATACTTGTACAATAATAAAATTAGAAGAGTAGTCTTTGTGAAACAATGTAGTGTCTACTTTTCCTCTTGAAAAACCATTTTCTGACATAAATGAGCTGAGTTTTTCATACCAAGCTCTAGGTGCTTGTTTCAACCCATATAAAGCTTTGTTAAGTTTGAAAACATGATTTGGAAAAGCATCACTTTCAAATCCTGGGGGTTTTTCCACATAGACTTCTTCCTTTATGAGTCCATTGAGGAATGCACTTTTTACGTCCATTTGATATAGCTTCATATTGCTATGAGCTGCAAATGATAGTAAAATGCGAATTGTCTCTAGATGTGCAACAGGAGCATAAGTTTCAGTATAATCTATACCTTCCTGTTGTGAGTAACCTTTTGCTACCAACCTCGCTTTGTTTCTCACAACATTACCTGCTTCGTCCAGCTTGTTTCTGAACACCCACTTTGCTCCTACAGCTTCTTTGTCGTTGGGGAGTTCTACTAGCTTCCAGACATTGTTCTTTTGAAACTGGTCAAGTTCTTCCTGCATTGCTTTGACCCAGCTTTCATCTTCTAAGGCATCATCCACAGTCTTAGGTTCTATTTGTGATATGAGTGTTGTGTGACCTTGTTGTCGTTGAAGTGAATATCTAGTTTTCACTCTATCTTTTGGATCTCTGATGATTTGCTCCTCTGGATGATGTTTCTTCATTTGCCAGTTACGTCCAGTTGGTTCTCTTTGTTCTGCTACTGGACCGTCCAGT
This sequence comes from Pueraria montana var. lobata, assembly GCA_026413185.1. Taxonomy (NCBI): domain Eukaryota; kingdom Viridiplantae; phylum Streptophyta; class Magnoliopsida; order Fabales; family Fabaceae; genus Pueraria; species Pueraria montana. The sequence continues at coordinate 16,199,356 of CM048655.1, forward strand.
GGTGCATTGGACTCTTCAACTGAGACATCATGGTTGGACGTATCTGATGACTTACTTGCATCGTCTAATCTGAGATCTGCAAATAATTTGTCTAGCTCTGATAATTCCTTATTAGGCTTGTTGTCATTGAACTTCACATGGATAGCTTCTTCAATAACTAAGGTTCTAGAGTTATAAACTCTGTATGCCTTTGAAGTTTCAGAATATCCAAGCAATATTCCTTCATCACACTTAGAATCAAATTTTCCCAAGTTATCCTTAGTGTTCAGAATGAAACATTGACATCCAAATGGATGGAAGTAGGATATGTTGGGTCTTCTTCCCTTCCACAATTCATATGGAGTCTTTTTCAATATCGGCCTTATATATATTCTGTTTTGTAAATAACATACAGTATTCACTGCTTCAGCCCAGAAGTGTTTAGGGGTTGAATTATCATTCAACATGGTTCTGGCCATCTCCTGGAGTGACCTATTTTTCCTCTCAACAACACCATTCTATTGCGGTGTTCTGGGTGTTGAGAAGTTGTGAAGGATACCATTATCCTCACAGAACCTTTGAAAACTTTTGTTTTCGAATTCTCCCCCATGATCACTTCGGATAGAAGTAATGCATACTCCTTTTTCATTTTGAGATCTTTTGCAGAATTTATAAAAAGCCTTGAAGGACTCATCTTTGTGGGATAGGAACATGACCCATGTCCATCTAGTATAGTCGTCCACTATAACCGATCTGTATCTCTTACCACTTACTGAGGTTGTTCTTGTGGGTCCAAACAAATCAATATGTAATAGCTCAAGAGGTCTAGAAGTGGAAACAATGTTTTTACTTTGAAAAGAACTTTTCACTTGTTTCCCTTTCTAACAAGCTTCACAAAGAAGATCATCTTTATATGACATACTTGGTAGTCCTCTTACGAGGTTGTGCCTATTCAGCTTTGAGATTAACCTCAAGCTTGCATGAACAAGTCTTTTATGCCATAGCCAATGATTTTCTTGTACTGAAACTAGGCATGATACATTTTGACTTGATAGTTCCCCAAGTTTAATCTTGTACAGATTACCTTGCCTCTTTGCAGTAAAGAGAAGGGATCCATCAGAGTTCCTGACTGTACATTCACCTTTGTTAAAGGCAACATCATATCCACTGTCACATAATTGGCTTATGCTAAGTAGATTATGTTTAAGACCTTTAACATAAAGAACTTTATCAATACAAGGATAGGGTGGTATACCAATCTTACCTACGCCAGCTATCATCCCTTTCTGATTCCCTCCGAAAGTGACTGTCCCACCAGCTTTGGGTAGGAGGCTTTGGAACATACACCTTTCACCTGTCATGTGATGTGAGCACCCACTGTCCAGGTACCATGATTGGAGTTTTTTTCCTGCTGTTAAGCATGTCTGCAACAGGGACAATTTTATCCTTAGGTACCCAAATTGACTTGGGTCCTTTTTTGTTAGTTTGAAGGGCATTGGACACTCCCTTCTTATGCAGGTGTCTGCATTTGGACGTTATATATCCAGGTTTCCCACAAAAGTAGCAAACATCTGTTTCCTCGTCATGAATATATTTCTTTCCCTTATATCCATGTCCTGACCTGTCATTTGGTCTCTTACAACCTTCATATTTTAAAAGCATTTTAAGGTTGTCAGAGCCCTTAACAAAATTTGACAGATCCTTCTTTAGGCTGTCAATCTCTTCATGAAGTTTTACAACATCATGTGGTTGACCTCTTAAGGAAGTATCTGCTTCAACTTTCAGAAGCTTCTCAACTAGCCTTTTGTTTTCTGCTTTGAGATTTCTAATCTCTATGGAAAGATTCATTTCTCTAGTCCTTGAATCCTCATAGGATTTATAGGCTCGAGCAGCATCATTCTAGAGAGTTCACCTCTCCGCATTTGAAATTTCATGTTTCTTTGAGAGCTCTGTCAACTTTTTCTGTAAATCCTCCTTTTCACTTTCAACTTGTTTGAAACTTTTCTCTAAAACTTCTTTTTCTTTTGAAAGTGATTTGGACGATTTCTTTAAAGTTCTGTAGGCCTTTGACAGAATAGAAGAGTTTGAAAGTAATTCCTGATAAGCTTCTTGAAGTGAATCTAAGTCATTAAGGTCTACCTCATCTTCTTCTTCTGGTTCAGAAGAATCTGTTGAAGTGTCTGCCATCAGACATATGTGTGCTTCCTCTTCTTTTTCATCGTTCGATGATGAGTCATCGTCCAGGTCTTCCCATGTGGACATCAAAACTTTCTTGCCCTTCCTTTTGCTGAAGAATTTCTTCGTCTTGTCCTTGCTCTTGTCGAGATCTGGGCATTCTGATTTGAAGTGTCCTGGCTTTTTGCATTCGTAGCATACGATTAGACTCTTCTCCTTCTTTTCTTTGAGGCCTTTCCTGTTTAGGTTTCTCCATCTGGATCCACCTTTCTTCTTCCACATAGCGTGTATCCTCTTGGATATGAAGGATAGCTCATCATTCTCGTCTGAGTCATCATCTTCAGATTGTTCGTCTGATGATGTTTCAGCTTGCATGGCTTTGGACGATGGTGCTTTCCTTGGCTTCTGGATGCTGAGTGCCAGAGACTTGTTTTTCTTACCATCACCATCTTGATGCAGTTCTAGTTCATGCACCTTGAGAATTCCCATGAGTTCTTCTAGGGACATATCATCCAGTTCTTTTGTTGCTCTCAAGGCTGTAACCTGTGGTCTTCATTGCCTAGGCAAACTTCTCAGAATTTTGTCAATATGTTCATAGTTATTGTAATCTTTACCATGTGCTCTAAGTTCATTTAGTATGGTTTGAAACCGTCCAAACATACCTTGTATGTCCTCATTTTCTTCCATACTAAACAATTCATATTGACGAGTAAGGAGACTGAGTTTGTTATGTTTTACCTGGGTGGAACCCTCAAACGTTAACGCAAGAGTGTCCCACATTTGTTTCGCGCTTTTGAGACTGTGCACCTTGTTGTATTCTTGTTCGCTTAGTGCACACATGATGATGTTTCTAGCTCTGGAGTTGAGATGAAATCTTTGTTTCTGCTCCTCTGTCCATCTAGTCTTTGGGATTTCGATGAGGTTCTCATCAAGTGGAATGTAGTCGCCCATCTCCACAATGTCCCACATGTCAATATGACTAGATTCAAAGAATGCTATCATTCTTTGTTTCCAGTAATCATATTTGACACCCTTGAAGAGTGGTGGTCTGTTCATAGCTTGTCCCTCATTTTCCATCTTTCTTAGGATCTTTCCTCTGTACTGCTAAGTACTCAACCCAAGAGGCCGAGCTCTGATACCAACTGAAACACAGAGAAACACACTAGAAGGGGGGTTGAACAATGTGTTTATATTTTCTTTGAAATCCTTTAAAAAATATGAAGATAGTGTATCTTAAGTTTTACAAGAACCTTGTGAAACAGAAGACTATGCTATCGTCTAGTGGTTCAAATACAACAGTTCAATGAAACTGCATTTTCTCATTTTTCGTCAGAACACACGTAAAATATTTTCATAAATAAAATGTGTAAAGAAACTCTTTCGTGGTATGTGAAGAGATAATTTAAGAGATTTGCGAGTAAGCTAGAAAGCGAAAGAGTAGAACACTTAGTTTTATATTGGTTCACTCAAACTGAGCTACATCCAGTTCTCCTTCAAAAACCTTTGAAGGGTTCTACTAATCAGAATCTGATTACTAACAAGTATTTTAACCCTGCCACATCTAGCTACAAGTATTCTCTAGGCCACTCCTGGCACACCTTTAATCTCCCCTTGAGATTAAAGCAAACCAAAGTATTCTTTAACACTAAGCCACTCATGGCTTTCCAAACAGAAATTGTTTGAGTATAGAAAGAATGAATAACTCTCACAGAGAGGATATTACAATAAAAAACGAATACACAGAATCGCTTAGCAAAGCTAAGTAGAAAGCTCTTTTTCGCTCAAGTGTGGATCGTCCAGCCGTTTTGACAGAGTTTCAGCTCTTAATGAATCTTCTTCTTTTGATGCATGAGCTTGTTCCTCTATTTATAGGCAACTTGGTGTAAAGTATCCGCTGTGGGATATGTACCTTTGCCAATAACGGTTCTCTCCCAATTATGTGACCGTTGCCATGTGTCGGCTTGGGGTGGAGAGATAGAGGAGACAACCGTACATGTAGCGCCTCCACTACTTGTACTATTTCTGCAGAGAAATGTTTTCCTGTACAATACTTTTCGAAAATTCAAATAGAATGTCATGTTAGAATGAGAGGGAATAATCGAACATTCCAGAGAATCATCATCGAAAACGTATTGTCACATTATATAACTTTTAAGATAGAAAACAGAGTGTAGGTTATATAGGCATTGGACGCTTGCTTTGCAGAAACATTGGACGCTGGATGTTGTACTTTACAAAACATATTTGGACGCTTTGCTTATCGAAATATAAAGTCTAAGTTTGAGAGATACAATACCATTGCGGCATTGGACGACGTAGATCCTATAACACTCAAACAAGACCTTTAGATACTTCAAAATTTATCCTTTATTTGTTATCATCAAAACCGAAATTTGAGGGGTTGGACATCGCCCAAAGTCTTAGAACTTAACAAAATCAAGTTCAAGAAGAAAATATTTAATTGAAGTGAGAAAAATAATACATACCAGGTGATTGGTGAACGCTAAAAGTGACTAGAAAAATGTTTCCAAGAACAATAAAAGTTGGGACAACTAGTACTCTATTAGAACGCCAACGAGTAAGCCATAAGAATTCACATTGTTATGCAAGCATTAGTATAAAAACAAAAGTGATATTATAATTTCAATTCAAATTTGGCATACTTATATTGATTGTCACAATTTTATTCAAGACAAAGTAAGAATTAAACTCCTAAAGAAAACTCCAAGTATTTTTTTAATACAATTTAGACTCTTTACAAATATAATTCTAAATCCTCCTACTACCTTTTATGGTAAATTTTAAATGTGTTTTATATTTTTAAGACATTAAGTGCTTTTACTTTTCATTCAATACTTACCATAAAAGGTAGTAGGAGGACTTGTAGAAAGATGGAGTAGGAGGATATAACATTACTTAAAAAATATTTAGCAACAAGTAAATATTTCAAAAGGAAAAGTTGTTTGTTGATGTTGGATAAAATACAGTAATGTGATATGTATTGTTTTTACTTTTTACTCCTCTCTCGATTCTTCTCATTTATACCTAACAAATCTTTTTGATTAATTCCTGTTAGCTGCAGAAACCAAAGATTTGCGAACAGATCTCAACATAAATTAAATGATTTTAGCAAAACCTGAGCAAATTGTAGGCAGTGAGGGTGCTCTTGGAGGTTACTTGCGCTTGGCATTGGTCTTGAACTCAGCGAGGTACCTGTGATACATGGTATGTAGGGTTGTTGAGAGAATTTTGTAACCATGAGCTATGCAACTGATAACCATGTGACATGGCTAGATCATCAAAGGTTAGAGTAGCCAAAAAGAAATTAGACATTAGGCATAAATAAAGTACATGGCTATTATGTCAATTGTCATGAAGCAGATAGCATGTTGGAATGGCTGACTAATAGGGTGTGACTTCCTATTAAAAAGGATTATGAGAGAAGAAATAAGGGTGAGAGCAATAAAGCCACCTGAGTTAGTTATGAGAGTAACAAAGTTCGTTACAGGTAGTTAAAAGTGAGAATTGATTAGTACAAAAGGGAGAGTTAATTGTCAAAGAGGAGTATGGGAAATTGGAAATAAGTGGTGGGAGGATTCTGGTCCCTTAAAATGCCAGAACCAATTCTTTCTCTGTAAATCTTACATCCTTGAGATATAACAGTCTTTACTTCCTTGCACTTTTCCATTTTGGTCCTTCCCCTTTTCTGCATATCTTTGTCTCATGGTAAATGAAAAAGTTGAGATCAATATAAGTATTTCAAATACTGAAGTAGAAAATAATTATGATCAACTTCTTGATGCTTTTAATAAACTTCATGAAAAGGCTCAAAGGCTGGCATTTGCCAATAATACTTTGAAAGGAAAGCTAAGGTGGCATGTGGAAAAATTAGCTAATTTGCAAAAAGAGATTGCTAAATTGAAAAGTAAAAATGAAGCTCTTGAAAAAGCTAATCAAGACACTATTTGCAAGTGTGCTACTATTTCCATAAGCTCCTCTTCTCCATGTGATAATTGCAAGTTGCTTGAAAATAAAGTCGAACATTTCCAGAAAACCTTATCTAAATTTACCATGGGAAGAGATAACCTTGATGCTATTTCGGGACAACAAAAATGCATGTTAAACAAGGATGGAATTGGATACACTTATGAGAAAAAGCAAAAGTCTTACAAAAACTTTTTTAACTTTGTCAAAGGTTCCAGCTCTCCATTTAAAATATGTCATTATTGTTCACTCAAAGGACACACCTCTAACACTTGTATGATTAAGAAATTTGGAGTTCTTAGTGGAAAGTATCAATGGATCCCCAAAGGAATCTATTGTCGAATCCAGATCCCAAGGTTTTAATTATGACAAACCATTAGCAGTGCAAATTGTAAGGATGAAGGAAAGCTATGCAAGCTAACAATCTGCTAAGTGTTTCGGATTATGTAAATAGCAGATTGAAACAAACACTCTGATGAGTTCAAAACAAGCTCATAATGAATGTCTCATCTATGGATCAAGATAGATATCGCAGAAGAAGAGAATGAAGCCCATCTACATGATGAAGTCAATGCTTCCCTTTGAGGATTCAATCTTGACATAATGCAAAGACATCAAAGCCTCACTTAGAAGATTATATTAGAAGGCGACCTAAGATAACATGCATCAGGATGATGAAGCAACATTATGTCTTCCATATGATTCACAAGTATTGAGGTTTCATCAGAAGACTAGAGTTGGCAACATCAGAATGGTGCAAGAAGCAACATCATGTCTTCCATATGAGTCACAATGAATGAGAATTCATCAGAAGACTGAGGTTGGCAACGGAAGAAGAAATAAAGCAACATCACATCTTCCATATGAATCACATCAACTGAGGATTCATCAGAACATGGAAGTTGACAACATTTGAAGATGTAATTTGTTGAAAGCTGAGACTTGTCCTTGAGAGAATCTGATGTGGAACATCAGAATGAAACAAAGAAGACTTTCCAGAAGTCTACACCAAGGACAGATTACACACAACACCAACAACAACCTACATAACTTATCAATGCTGAAGTAAGCTACTTCAGAATAGTTCTTGTTGTGAAGAGTTTATCAACATGATGAAGTTAAGCTATCAACAAAGTCATATCAAGAGGACTTCATCAGAAGGAACATACGTCAGAATATGTCCTTCCTCAGCAACATCAAAATACATTTTCTGATATACATGATACACCTTCAGAAGCTCATCAGATCTGTTCATCAAAATGGATTGTTCAGAACAGATTAAAAAATCCGACAGGTCATGAACAACTGGCATATTTCAAACTCTTTCAAAAGAGTTGTTATGCCAAGGGTCCCACCTCTAACAGCTACTTTGTTGAGCATTATAAAAGGGACCTCAAGGAAGATTTTGAAGACATCTTAAAGCAAGTTAGAGAGAGAAAAACTCGAGCCTTCTACCTCTGTTGAGAAATCTACATTTCTGCTTCAAGCCTCTTTGTTTGAGAGTGACCCACTTATGTATAAACATTACTGTGCCATTCATTTTAAAAGTGAGAAGTGTGATTTGTATTTTCCTGAGTGGAAAACCCCCATTAGGGAGAATCTGTGTTCTGTGCAGTATCTCACAGATAACCTTTTTGTTGTATTGCTGAAATCTACAAACCAAGACCAAGGTGTGGTGCTGTGGTGAGGGAGTAAGTGTGTTGTGATCTTGAGACAATGTGGGAACACTATTGGTGTTGACTTGTGAGCTTAGGTGAAACTCTATGTAGTGGTGGACTCATTGTGGTTGCTGTTGTAAGCTAGTGGTGGCTGGTTGTTGTGTTGTTTAGTGAAAATCTCACATGAGAGTGAGGACTGGACGTAGCCCTGGGTTTGGGGTGAACTAGTATAAAATCGGTTGTATTCCTTTTCCTTCCTTACTTTTACTTTTAAAATCCTAATCCAATACACTCCTTAATATGAAAAAGAAAAATCCAAATTTATGCAAATAATACAAATAATTGATTTTGATTTTCTATTATGTGATTAAATCCAAATTAATTAGGTAAAAAAACTTAAATTAATTAATAATAAGATCTTCAATTAATTATTAGTTGGGTAAGAAGACATAAAAACAAAATGTCATTAATATCCTTTCTTTGGGTGAAAAAGTTTTCTGTCTCTTATGCTGTGTTTTGTTGAGAGGAGGAAAATAGAGAAATGAAAATAGGAGATAAATATTTGAATTAAAGTAGAGTGTAGGAGGTGTGGGTCTCACATCGGACCCACGCTATTTCTCCTCCATTTCTCTCCTTTATTTCTCAACCAAACAGAGCATTAACAACTTTATAAATAAATATTGATTTATAATATTAGCTAAAAAACTTAATTTAATTAATAATAAGATCTTCAATTATTTCTTTAAAAAAAAAGATCTTCAATTAATTCATAGTTAGGTAAGAAGACAAAAGCAAAATGTCATCAATATCTTTGTTTTGGGCGAGAAAATTTTCTCACAATAACTTTATTATTAGGCTAAATGTCACTTTTGGTCATTTATGTTTTAATGTTTTTTCGTTTTGATACATTAAGTTTTAAAAGTCTTATTTTGGTTGTTTATGTTTTCGAATGTTTTGTTTTGGTCCTTTTTTTAGTTTTCCGTTAGTAACATTAGTGTTCCGTTAACTTTTAAATTTTGAAATAGTTAATTTAACATAGTGGTGGCTAAAAACCATCAATATCTTTATTTTATTTTAAAAATTATAAACCACTAAAGGAGAAAGCACCCAGTTCAAATCTTGAAAGCTAAAATCAAGAGCCTTCGTGGTAGAGGAGATACCATATGCATTATTCTTACCCACACCTAGGCTTGAATTAGCATCTGTAAAGGCATTCCGTGATTTCCTAGAGGCTTCCATGGCAAAATTAACATCCTGAGCCTGCAATTGATACATGTCTTTAATTCCAATATATCATATGCAACCTAATTAAGACACTATGTAAGCTGACACTATAAAGGGCTGAGATTTTTCGTTCAGTGTGGATGGAGGGGTGGGCTGGGATTTTCACCAAACACATAAAGGGCACCATGTTTGGATTTGGGTGACAATGTAGGAGTAGTATTGGCTACCAACTCTGCAAGAAGAAATCACAAAACAGAAACAGATTAATAAATTTACATGTTTTATATGTGATGGGTATAAGTTTTTAATCTTGTCTGCAAGATTTCACTTTCAGGTTCAATGTGGAGGTCATACGAAGATGGGGTTTTCTATATAGACGTATTGAATGGGGGTTTCAATGTGAATGGTGTTGTTTTCCTTTTGTTAGAATTTGTTGCTGTTTTGCATTGTTTATCGCAGGCAATCACTTGGTAGCAACTTGTTTTCTTTTTGTATCTTGTTACTTCTTTTAGCTTACGCACATCTTGTGCAATGGGCTATTAATAAAATTATTTTCGTTGGCCTTTCAAAAAAATAAAACACACTATAGTTGTTGGTTCGGACTTCCTTATTGGCATGACTGTAATAATTGTTGCAAACACTAAAATCGCAATTTAGATCACAAGACCATAAAATCTATAATTCCATATCTCACTTTCTAAAATTTAGAACAAATTTAGCCTTAAAAATTATAAATCTTCACTTCCATCTTCCTCCTTCTCTCCCAGTTCAAATCCACCTCCACCTCCACCCCTTCCACACCCCACTCCCTTCACACCTTCCAAATCATCGACGACAAGCCCCACCACGGTTCCTGCGACTAATCCAACTGAACATGGATCTGCGACCCCTTGAGGACTCCGAGGTATGACAACACTTGCAAGGAGATCTTCAAGGGCTCAAACTACCTCTCTGCCAACAAACCCAACGCCCCCACAACTCACCACGTGGCGCTGGTAGCCTTGCCGCTACGATCTCCCCCAGTTCAACCCTGTTAAGTTCCTCCGAACATGTTTGTGTCTCTCTTCTGCTCTCTCAAGAGTGTCTCCGATGGACAAATCAAGAAGTGGCGGTTTATCCTTTAGTGATTTATATTTTTTTAAAATAAAATAAAGATAGTGGCGGTTTTTAGCCACCACTATATTAAATTAATTATTTCAAAATTTAAAAGTTAACAGAGCACTAACATTACTAACGGAAAACTAGAAAAAGGACCAAAACAAAACATTAAAAAACATAAAAGACCAAAATGAGACTTTTAAAACTTAATGTACAAAAATGAAAAAACACTAAAACATAAAGGACCAAAATTGACATTTAACCTTATTATTATTATGGCTAAATTACTTTTTTGGTCCGTTATTTTTATTTTAGGTTGCAATTTGATTTTTTATTTTTTATAAGTTGCAAATGGTCCCTATCTTTCTTTTAAATTGCAATTTGGTCATTTATTTTTTAAAAGTTGCAAAATGATCCCTTAAGTAATTTTTTTATAGCATGTTTATCCCATAAGTAATGTATTTTTTTTTAAATTTTTTTGGGATAAACATGCTATAAAAAAATACTTAAGGGACCATTTTGCAACTTTTAAAAAATAAAGGGCCAAATTGTAATTTAAAATAAAGATAAGGGACCATTTTGCAATTTTTAAAAAATAAAGAACCAAATTGTAACCTAAAATAAAAATAAGGGACCAAAAGAGTAATTTAGCCTATTATTATTTTTAGAAAACTTACAATAACTTTATAAACATATATTTAGATTCAGAAACATTTGTAAAAGTTGAGCTAAAGAAGCCATTTGAGCTTAAAAAAAAAAAACATTTGTAAAAGTAAAAGAATAAAACAAAAAGTAATTTTTTCAAAGTAATTCGACTTTACCCTTAGTTAAAGAATAATAAATTAATAATTATTAATATTAAGAATAAGAAAAGAATAAAGGAACAAAAGAAGAAGAAAAGATGGGTGAAGAACAACATTCCTCTCCTCCTCTAAGCAAGGTATAATTTCTCTATTTCAAATTCGATTACTATTGTCTACAGACTCTACACATTACACAAGCTACGAGTATTTACACAAAAAAAAACACAAAAAGTATTTTTTCAAGGTAATTCCACTTTACCCTTAGTTTTTTTTTTTGAAGAGCACTTTACCCTTAGTTAAAGAATAATAAATTAATAATTAATATTAAGAATAAAGGAAAAAAAAAGGTAAAATATGTTTTTGGTCCCTATAAAATATGTAAAATATTAATTTTGTCTTTCAAAAAATTTTCGTATTAATTTGGTCCTTCTAAAATTGAAACATATTTTTGTAAGTCCTTCAAAAAATTTTCGTATTAATTTGGTCCTTCTAAAATTGAAACATATTTTTGTAAGTCCTTCAAAAAATTTTCGTATTAATTTGGTCCCTCTAAAATTAAAACATATTTTTTGTAAGTCCTTATTAGTAATTTCGTTAAATGGTAATTTGACTTACTATCAATTTACAAAAATATGTTTCAATTTTAGAGGGACCAAATTAATACGAAAATTTTTGGAGGACTTACAAAAATATGTTTCAATTTTAGAAGGACCAAATTAATACGAAAATTTTTTAAAAGACAAAATTAATATTTTACATATTTTACAAGGATCCAAAACATATTTTACCTAAAAAAGAAAAAAGAAAAGATGGGTGAAGAACATTCCTCTTCTCTTCTCTTTTCTCCTCTAAGCAAGGTATAATTTTCCTATTCCAAATTCCATTACTACACATTAACATTACACAAGGTGCGAGTGGAAGTAATCGTGGACTCACTCACTCACACTCGGGGCAACTTCATTCAACCACAACGCTCTCCGATGCAGCAGCAAGCAGAAGAGCACCTCGACATCCTCACCACAACCGGCCACAAAACCGGCGTCTCGAAGCCCAGGTAAACAATCAATCTCAAATTCGCAATCGCTAATTCCCCTCACTTCCTCAAACTCACGTGCGTCGCGCATGCGTAACAACAACAACGCTTGAGTGTGTGTTCACTGTTCAGGGGACAAGTGCATCGCGATGGCGACTATCACCGCGCCGTCCACGTGTGGATATTCGCGGAGAGCACGCAGGAACTGCTCCTCCAGCGCCGCGCCTCCTGCAAGGACTCCTGGCCCGATCTCTGGGACATCTCCAGCGCCGGCCACATTTCCGCCGGCGATTCCTCGCTCACCTCCGCTAGGTATTGTTTCGGCGTTTGTTCGTTTTGTGTTTCGGTTTTTTCGTTTTCAGATTGTTTCGTGTTTTGAAAATTTGGATGGGAGATGGTGAAGATAGAAATTGATTGTTGCTGTTTTAACTTTTTCCAGTATAGATTTCGGAGAATAGAAAACGAAGTGAAAATAGAAAATGTTTTTTTTTTTTTTTTAAACCAAATGAGTCCTAATGTTGCGAGGACTAGTCAATTTGGTGTTTGATCTGATGAAAAAATTGGATTAGTTGTTTGGTCTTTAAGTGCTATAATTTAGTTCCTGATGTTTAGCGTGTTTGGATTTGTTACTCATTTGTGAATGGCTATAGCTTAGGCACGTTCAATTGAAGCAACTCTTTATTGCTTTTCGTCTTTTATGTGATTTGACATACAAATGTGGATCTCAGGTGACAATCCAAACACGTGGATTATTATGAAAGAAGCAAATTTAGTTTGTGACTTTCGACAAGTGTGGTCCCTAACGTGCACTAGTGCTAGGAGTTAGGACCAAATTGAGTGATGGTACCAAACTAAATTGACTGTGGGTTTGCTACTAGATTTGTTTTTTTAGTAATACGTTAAAATCAAATTGACTGGTGGCTCCATTTTTAGGAGCCAAATTGATGTTTTTAGTAATGTCAAGGATCGAATTGATTGTTGGTGCCAATTGTAGGGACCAAAATAATGTTTTGCTCCAAATTGACTTGTTTGGCTTAAATTTATTTAGAAGAAATATATACATTTTTTTTCAAAAGCTTTTTTGAGAAGTTAGATGAAAATATTTTGTTAAAATAAATTGATTCAAATGCGCAGGGCTTTAAGTAAGTGTTGATTACATCTGATATCCATTTTGTTTCAGAAATTACACATATCTCCTTTAATTTGATATTTACAAGGGGAAATAGGGTAGGAGTGTTGCATAAGGTATTGGAAGAAGGGTGTTGGGGTTAAGAACTTAAGAAAGGATTATGAGTGTAGTTTTCTAAACATGAGGTGTTTGTGGTGTTTTTAATGAGATCTAAACTTATGGGAGGTCAGTGTTATTACTCTCTTTATTTTTAAATACGAAAGTACTTATTCAGAATGTTAGCAGAAAGAGGTTGCATTACTAATCAAGCCTGTAGTGTTGTTGTGTGCGTGATATTTCAGGAGGGAGCTTGAAGAAGAGTTGGGTATAACCCTTCCCAAGGATGCATTCGAATTGATATTTGTTTTCCTCCAAGAGTGGTAAGTAGTGTATGGTGTATTTCTGTATTTTGTCAAAATATTAAGGGCATGCTTTTTATTTTTATTTAATATGTTTTAATTATTTTTATAATTATTCTGTATTTTGTCAAAATATTAAAGGATTTTTATCTTCAACTAATGCAGTTCTCTCCTTTTTTTATCTGTGGACTAGCTGATGTTAACTTTAAATATGGAATGCAGTGTCATAAATGATGGAAAATACATAAATAATGAATATAATGATGTGTATCTGGTAACAACTCTTGATCCAATACCTCTGGAAGCCTTTGCACTTCAGGTGAGGATGTCAGTTGTTTTCAAATTGGACTTATTGGATCTCATTGAGAAACATAATACATCATCTTTATTCGATTATGGAGCTAGCCTTTATGGCTTTTCATTATTTGACAAATTTAGCTTGTTTTACAAGTGCTAGAACTCAGTATGAATGTATAACATTTGTGATCATTGTATATTATTTCATGATTTAATTTAAATTGAAGTTTATGTTTGGTAATTAGTGATTTGAGGCTTATTATTGAATTTAAATATTGAGAAGTTAGTGTTTTTGGTCATTTCCTCTTGGTCCTTACTCTTGTTCTACATCAATTTATGTTTTTTAATACTGTCTCGGTGAGCATATTTAGGGTAATCTTTAAATCGTTGATTATAGTTCTTTTGTTTTGAGTGTTTCTTTTAAATAAATTCTTCCGCACATGGGAATTACTTTTAAATATCTGGTGGCAGGAATGCTTGGCTTAATATAAGTAAACTTCATGAAGTTCTAGTCCAAAATAATTATTTATAACATCAATAACATAAATGTCTAATATCATTTGTTGGAGTTCAAACAATTTTGACATGTCAAGAAGAATTATGCAACTGATCATTCAGAGACATGCGATTTCACTGATTATATTTACGTTTCACTTCTATTTATGTTTTGTTTATCTGTTATATTCATTGAATTCCGTTAGATGCAATGGTTCATTATAATTCGCTGGGTGGTAGTAGTTGGCAAGACAATAATGGGTTGACAGAATGGAATATCTATTTCCAGGAGTGATTGTAGACAAAAGATTGTTATTTGATGTGCTAATCTAATTCCATTCCTTTCATGCCTGTCTTTTATTTCTTTTAGGTGCATGCATTATTTGTATTATAAACTTTCCTGATCTTTTGTGACCGGGATCTTTTTACATTGGCAGGAAACAGAGGTTTCTGCTGTTAAATATATCTCTTATGAAGAGTATAAAAGGTTACTATCCAAAGAAGATTCAGACTATGTCCCTTATGATGTTAATGGACAATACGGTCAACTATTTGATATAATTGAAAAGAGGTATGTTATTATTTAAATTGCGGTCAACTCTTTGATATAATCAAAAAGAGGTATGGTATTATTTATGTTTTGAATAATAAAAAATTCTTATATGTGAAGCAAAACCTCTTTCATTTTGCAATAACTCTTGTAAAGAATATCATTATTCTGGTTTAGTTCCATCCATATGAAGGTGTCAGTTAGGAGTGTGCAACATGTGTTGTGCAAGTGTCGGTGTTGGAAATGTGTTTGACACTCGGACACCTCATGCAAGAGGAGTGTCTGTACTTCATAGCTTAGAAGCTGGTGTGGTAGGGTGAGGCACATGCTTAGATGTTGGTTTGACAAGGTGAAGAGTGCCCATTACAAATATGGATATTTCTCTCCAAATATACCAAAAGAGGAATGCTAGCAACACTCTCTCAGACACTCTCTTTTAAACACTCTCTCCGTGGTTGGTTAAAATTTGTTGGAAATCACCAATTTCGGTGGGTTCCACTTATCATTTAATTATTCTCTCTCCTAATCTTGAAATGAGACCCACCAAAAACAGAGAGAGTGTTTAAAAGAGAGTGTCTGGAAGAGTGTCGCTAGCATTCCTCATACCAAAAACAGCAAAGACCATACATGTACACAAAATTCTGACATTGTCATCTCTTCTGAATCCTTTAAAATATACCTAGAAAACTTCCTCCAAGTGAAGTACAAACCAAATATTCATCCAACACACCAACCATCTCATGCCAAACGAAAAATTGCCACCCAGTATGTAGGAATAAGTGTGTCATTGTTTCCATTCCAAACTGAAACTGTATAGATTTCCTTTTAAGTGCAGATTCCCTACAATCTCATGGCCGTCTTAAAACTCAACATTCTTTAACTATTCATATACTTTATGACTATTGACTATGTATTCTTTGATGGACAACTACATGATATTTAAAACAGATATGTGTTATTATATACTTATATACTTATTTTGGTAATCATTACATTTACATATTTGTTGAAGGTACAAGGAAAATACTGTAGCCCGCAGTTTGACTCTACAGAAGCAAATAAGTCGTTATGCTCCTATTTCCCTCAGTGCTGAGGTTGTTGTAATTTTTATTTTCATTTGTTTTTGGTTTCTATATTGTATTGAACTGGATCTATCTACTGTTTAGCTTTTATTTTTATTCCCACAGTGCATACCGTTAAAGTATGTTATTTCTATCATATCACATCACATCCCTCCTTGAATGCGAATGCATCATATTTTATGTCTAAAACTAAATTGTATGACATAATTAGGCCTTAATATATGGAAAAAGAGTAACTGCAATGTCTTTATATGGTGTTATAAATACTTGCATGTTTTGGTGTATTGCAAAGGTTATTCTGTCAGCTAGTGTTTATCTGTGATTTCTGATTTTTTGGCATGGGATCCAATCCTGTGACTGAGAATGAACATTGAATTTGATCTCACAAAAAATATCGTCTAAATTTGACAGTTAACCAAATGGGGATTGAACCTGGCACTTAATCTTTGAGCTGAATAAAATACCTGGTACTCTGCAATTTTTTTCTCATGGTAGAGAATATACTGAGACTTATCTTTCTCGAACTATTTACAAAACATATAATTTTAATTGGATTCTGTTTTTTCTTGGCAACATGATCTTGATCCTGAATGGTAAGGGGAATTCTGAATCACATTCTGCACAGAAAGCCCCATAACAAAGCATTAGCAGGAGATGGGTATAGTATCAATAATCAAATATTTTATTGATTTATAGGCAAAACGAAAAATGGAATATATTAACATTACATGTATTTGCAAGGAGATGTATGATACTAACAAATAATTCTATGTTGCTTTTACATCAGTGTGATTAACTATGAAGGTTTTAGATGATCTTTTTTGTTGCAAATAAATTAATTAGGTCATTTTTGAACATTGAATGTTATGATATGATATCATTATTGGTTGCTTTTATTAGTCCTTGGACTATCAATGACATATTTATCCTAAAATTTGTGGTCCCCTTTTAACCTTATAATTAGTTTAATGTTTCATTATGGCAGTTGACAGGGCTTACAGATTCAATGTTAATGATTAAAATTGAAGGTTTTTAATGATTTTTTTGTTGCAAATAAATTAATTAGAAGTGTCATTTTTTAACATTGAAGGTTATGATATGATATCATTATTGGCTGAGTTTATTATTCCTTGGACTATCAATAACATATTTATCCTAAAATTTGTGGCCTCCTTTTAACCTTATAATAAGTTTAATGTTTCATTATGGCAGTTGACAGGGCTTACAGATTCAGACAAAGAGGCTCTAGTTTTTGTTGTCAAGGCTGCAACTGTTATGGATGAAATTTTTCATCTGCAGGTTGTGTTTAAAATCCATTTATAGCTGTGTTTGTATGAATTTGTTTGTGTACCTTTTCTGTATTTATTTTATGTTATATGTTTAGTATGCATTGCTCATATGAAGATATGAAATTTAATGGTAATTTTGACTTTTAAACTTTTATCCATGCAAATAATTTTTCAAGGTTTTGTTAATCATATTATGATATTTGATGGGTAATTTATTTCTTGCTCCAAAAAATATTCTAATTGTTTTTAACTGTGATTTGTAGAGTAGAACTAGGAAGATGGATATGTTCAAAACTTCAAATGATAGTGTGCATTGCTAAAGTTTATCTATTTATTTCCCTATCAGGCATGGTACAGTAATCCATCTCTTAGAGATTGGTTGAAGGAGCATGCTGATACATCAGAGTTAAATAAGTTGAAATGGTCCTATTATCAGATTAACAAGAGCCCATGGTATGTGTTTTGTTCACAATGTAATCTACCAATTAAATGGTGTATATAATAGATAGATAGGCAGACTTTGGTGATTTTTTATGCCAGAATCAGCCTGGACTAAGGCCAGAAATCCTAAAATTTAGCTCATTTGCTTCCATTTAGTACAAAGTTTCTCACCAGAATTTGTTTTCTTAATCCAAGGGACCCTTTTTACAATCCAATATCTGGTTTGACTCTTGAAATTGCTAGGACCAAATGCCAGATGGTGTTCTCGACAGATACATGAAAGTCCATCAGCCTTGAATACTGCAAATTGTTTTAATTTAATATAGTAATATACAGAGTAGAACGGTAGAGCCTACTTATTTTAAAATGACCCTTTTATGTCCAGATATGTTATATAATTATAATCTATTCCTTGTTGGCAGGTCTTGCCTTGATGAAGACGAGGCATTTTTGTCAACTGCAGATTCTGCAATAAGGCTGTTTTCTAAAGCAACTAGGACAGTGAGAGATTGGAAGGGTTTGGAATACAGAGCAGCATTTCCCTTGCTGAAACCTGCTGGTGCTAATTTCTACCCACCAGACATGGACAAAATGGTATCATTATGTTACGCATATGCTGTCAAAACAATTCTTTTACAAATTTGAAAAATGATAAAGCTATTATCTTTCAGGAGTTTGAATTATGGAAGGACAGTCTAGGAAAGCATGAACAGAAGGAGGCAACAGGCTTTTTCAGTGTTATTAAAAGGCACAGTGAATTTATTTTAGATTCTCATCAGTCTGATAACAAAGCAGGTTCTCATGATCTCTATATAGTTCCTTACTCTGAAGAGTACAAGTCTCTTCTTTCAAAAGCTGCTGATTTATTGCATAAAGCTGGAGACATTAGCGACTCACCGAGGTATGTTGTTTTTCATCCACGTTCTCATTATTAAGCAGCCATTGTTTTGCTTCATGCTAAATACTACTTACAAATGCTGATTAACTCATTCTTTCCCGGTGTAGTTTGAAGAGGCTGCTACATAGCAAGGCTCATGCTTTCCTTTCAAATGATTATTATGATTCAGATATCGCCTGGATGGAATTGGTTAGTCATATTCTGTATTTTATTTTTGTGCTACAGTCATTATAAAGTTGTAGGCAAGTTGGTGAGATTTGTTGTGAATACTGAATATATCTAGTTAGTAGTTACTCTCATGTATCAAAAGAACTCCATTATTTAGATATTCTATATCAAAAAACTGATGTTGTATTGTTAGCTTCACTCATGTAAATGAGAAATTTTATTCAAAGGATGCTAATTTTTATCAGGGTTCCAGTTTTCTTAGTCATGCACATAGACACAGACATGCTACACTTCTTCCATGTTTATTTATTTCCTCTCCTGTATAGTGTTTAGTTCATAAGTTAAAATCTGTTTCCTTTGTAAAACAAAGTAGAAAACATCATGATTGTTTCTCTTAACCGCATCTAGCTGACTAAATTCAAAGAATTATATTTAAGACTATAATTTTTATTTTTGATGTGATCAAGTATTATTGATGTTATATTGTTTTAACCTATTGCCAAATTGTTTATATTGCGATACATTTTAATATCATGAAATTATTTTTTACATTATTTTCCGTGCAGGACTCTAAGTTGGATGTCACTATTGGTCCATATGAAACTTATGAGGATAAACTTTTTGGATATAAGGTAAGTCTTAACAATGAGGCTTTTTACAGCTTATACAATTAAAGTCCTATGATTATATTAAACTTAAATGGTTTTTCATATTGGAGTGGTTCATACTTCTCAAAATTATAGCATATTACTGAAATAGTTTGACAATGGACATAAAAAAAAAAAATCTATTTTCATTCATGTAATTTCAAATTTAGATCTGGAGATCAGTGTCATGGTATGGTTTGTCGTAGACAAAATTCTATTCATTACCAAGAATGTCAGTATTTACTGTCAGATTTTATAAGGGACACACACATTGATGATTTTCATGGTTGCATCCCCTGAATTCTTTGTGGTTCTTAATAGTTTGAGGTACTCCTGCATAATTTGAGATTGATTGGATGAGTTTATCGAGGGAAGATTGTAGGACAACTATATCTAAAATATCTTTCAACAACCCTTGTCATTATTTCATATATCCCATATATTAATTAAAATAGTAACACTTGCCAGGATAATGTAAGCATCCAAAAGATTAAGTATGTAAAGTTGCTTTGCTGAAAGCATAAAGTAACTTTGACCAGCCAGAGGTTAATGGACCAATTTCTGCTGCAATTAAGGTTAAAGCATATCTGTGAAATCATCTATTGGATATGGATACCATGTTCTGGGTTGAATCTCTAAATTATTTTGCAATATCATGAATAAGCAAATATAAATCATTCCACAGTCTAAATTCACTGGAAACTTGCTAGCATTATCCCACTTGAAAAGACATACAATGCTATCTTTGACTTGTGAATCAGTATTGGTAATTGCATTGCAATTCTTTTAGGCTACCTTTGAAGCATATATTGGAATCAGGGATGATGAAGCAACAGCTCAATTGAAACTCTTTGGTGATAATCTGCAGGTACTATGCTTCAAGCATTCCATTGTGAATAAGTTTTGTAGTCTTTTTTTTTTTTTTTTTTTTTTTT
The DNA here is from genome assembly GCA_026413185.1 of Pueraria montana var. lobata. Classification (NCBI taxonomy): domain Eukaryota; kingdom Viridiplantae; phylum Streptophyta; class Magnoliopsida; order Fabales; family Fabaceae; genus Pueraria; species Pueraria montana. Next base: position 16,219,639 of record CM048655.1, read on the forward strand.
TTTTTTTTGTAAATTTAGTGTAATTGACATCTCAAATAATTATACATCTCAAGCTTCTGGAGAAAAATCTCCCAATGGACAGTGCATACAAATCAGAAGATGTGAAAGCAGCACCTATCCGTGTTATCCAGCTTCTATATAATGCAGGGGTGAGTGTTAGGAATATTTGAATATTGAGTGTGAATTTGTGTCTCTCTCTTTCTCTCTAAACACACACATATGAGGAAGGATCAAGTTACTCCAAGAGTAACTCTAAAAAAGTTACTCTCTATCCTCACCTTTTATATTCTTTTAATCTTACGGTCAAAGATTATATATATAGAGGCTTCTGACTTCTGACAGTAATTATCCAGTTTCTGTTCAATTTTGAACTAACCTGCTGTCCAAAATAGTGGTAAAAAACATGATTTAATGGACAAACAATACAGTCCATGACATCTGGCTTAGTTATTATGGTGGACACAATTTTCCTCATGTTCTTTCTAATAAAATTCACAAGGGGTTCTCAATTGCAATGCAATAATTTATGCTTAAAACTATCAAACTGGAAATTTTACATTGATGAATTATTTCAGGATGTCAAGGGACCACAAACTCTTGCTTTCAATCTTCCAAATGATGAGCGTATTGTAAAAGACCGGGGATCATCAATGGTCATACTTAAGAATGTTTCAGAGGCTAAGTAACGTTTCTGACCCTAAATTTCTGGTTTGTTCAAGTTACAACTTACAATTGTGAATGGGTCTCTTCCATTTCTTATATTTCTAAATCGATATTTTATGAACCTGTCAATTCTTAACAGGTTCAAGCATATTCTTCTTCCTATAGCTGCTGCCTGTGTTGCAAAGGAGCAACAAGAACATGTAGATTTTGAATCATTCTTTACCCATACAATTTGCCATGAATGCTGCCATGGAATCGGACCACATACCATAACACTTCCAAATGGCCAAAAGTCTACTGTCAGATTGGTCAGTTCCAAAATATACTTCACTTGAGCAATTTCTTTGATTGCTAAAACTTTTGCAGTAAACATACTGTCAGTATGGCCGTTAAATTCATTGTCATTGTTATTATTATTAATATTAAAAAGTTACTGTTGAAAATCTGAATAAATTATTCTGTATTTATTGTATAGTGGTTTATAGGCAAGTCATATCTGATTTATAGGAAACAAAATCTCCTCTAATTATGTGTATCTATTGTAAATTTGTAACTACATAAACCAATCTCCATAGTGTCTTCAAACACACAGTTCCAGTATCTCTATGCTTACTGTTTCTCCTCTATGCCCAAGATGCTTGTGTAGGGGGCCGAATTTGAGACAATGCAAACTCTAAGCTACTTAGATGACATGAAGAGGACACCTACTTGGAACTACCCATTATCTCCATCGCTGCAAATAATTTAACCCACCTTGCTCCTTAACAGCTCCAATGATCCTCTCCGTAGGTAGATCATAGAAAACACAATGAGAGGGAAAGAATGTTATTGCACATTCCAAATCTTGAGTAAGTTTGTGTATGGAGATAAGATTATTGGATAGTTTAGGGACATGGTGAAGAGAAGGATGAAGGTGGATGTTACCACATCCAACAACTGGGGTAAGTGACCTGCTAGCAATGATAATGTGATGTTTTCCGGAAAGAGCAGAATATGTTGAGAAACTAGAGGAATATGGTGTCATATAGTTAGTAGCACTAGAGCCAATAATTCAAAGATCCTTAGACATAGTACCCAAAACATTAAAGGATAAGATCTTAGAATCCATACTAGGCATAGCAAGAGACCAAGTGTCATATGGCTTAATAAATGATTCTGTGAGGGTCCTTAATTGTTCGAATTCAACTTACTAAGAGCAGGTGCCACCTCATTGGATGGAAGTGCTGGTTGATAACCACTTGTAACCTCCGAATCAGATATATAGTTTGATGAGCCTACCTCTGTCTGAGAGGCCTTTATACCCCTCTTGAGCGATTATGAACTTTGTCCTCTTCGTGAAGTTTAAAGTAGGGCTCCATACTGTGGCCGACCCTTCTACAATGAGTTCAACAACAATCCTCCCAGTAGGCTTTTGTTGGAGGCTTCTTGATTCTAGAGGAGGTACTAGTTTTTGAGCCTTTTTAGAAGCCAAGGCTGCACCCTCAATGGCTTTTGCATGCAACATAAATTTTTTGCAGTTCTCTTTTCAAATGATATATAAAACGTTTGATAGTGAGGGAAACTTCTCTTCCTAGAATCTCAGCCAGAATTGGGTCATATTTAGAATCCAGTCTGGAGAGGAATTTGAAGACTTGGGATCTCTCAGTAGACTGTGTGAATGTGGTAGAGTCCTCACTATTGGAGAGTGTGTTGGCTTGTTCTGTCGTTTAGTAGTACAATATATAACACAGTGAAGTTGACCACTGTCTTTTACTTCCATTCAGCTCAAGTATGTATTTATTAGATAGCATATGTTGATGACAGTTATTGATATGTTAAATAGAGAACCAAGAATGACTTGAACAACCTAATGACCCATGCAGCCCAAAATACAAACAAGTCAATCCAAATTACATGCTCAAATACATCCAAACAAGGTCCTAATTGGATTACAAACCCAATTACGCCTAAATAAGGTCCTAATTGAAGTCCTCTTCAATTTGGATTAATTGGACCAACTTGGATTCTTCTTCTTCCATAGTTTGCTTGAGGTTAAATATGTTGGTCACCTCCTGTTGTCACGCCTCCTTGGCCCTCTTGGTTCTTTCCCTAGCCATAGGTCCTCTTAGCCCAATTAAAGCATCCTCCTTCTTAGTTCTTCCCTTTTCACTTGATGGTCCTCTTTGATCCTCATCAAAAGATCTTGGCAAACTTTGATACTTCTTGGTCATTAGTTTCAGTCGTGCTATTCCTTGTTGTCTGCTTACAGATAATCTTACATCCTCAGTTGACAAGATTATCAGTCTTGTTTGGCATTTTTATCTTGTTAACTCTTATGCTTTCAGTAATACCTCGGATACTATCAATCAAGTAATGAGAAGCATCTTAAGTTTAGAAAATGACTATTGTGTGTATACTTTATCACATTCGCACCATTCTATTGTATATAATATATTATTTACAAATTGCAATATCATTCCTTTTGATACAGGAATTACAAGAATTTTACTCGGCTCTGGAAGAAGCAAAAGCTGATATAGTTGGCCTTTGGGCATTGAGGTTCTTAATCTCCCAGGTTAGTTATTATACTTTTTTTTATTCTCTCAGGTATGAAATAAGATTTATTGAAGGAAAGGTTAAAATAAATGGCAGGAGGATCGGGAGTCCTCCTAAAACAGGGAAAGCCTGTAAAACATGAAAAAAAAAAAAAGTAAGCCATCAGCTTGACTATGCTGTCAATATCTCTAAATTTCTGCGAAACAAATCCCCTGAATAATCCATGCCAGACAGTAGTTTCTCAAAATTCTTATGGTTGCACTCAAGCCTAATGGACTGTAAACTAACTTAGATAGCACAAATCTGTAACACTTTTCACTTTATTATAGTAAACTTCCAAGTTGGGAGATAGGAGGACAAAGACTGAATTTTCCTCAAGTACCAACTTACAAACCTGTTGAGCAACTTTATAAATTCATATTTAACATCACATATATAACTATGCTTTTGAAGTGTCTTCCTCACTTGGTAACTAAGTAGTTTGAGTGTAATGTTGTGTTTGACTTCATACATTTTCTAGACATTATTTTGTTGAGGCTTACTACTGATGCTAATGTCATTGACTGTCTCTGATTTTACCAGGATTTGCTTTCTGAAAGTTTATTGAAGTCCATGTATGTTTCTTTTCTTGCTGGATGCTTCCGGTCAGTACGTTTTGGATTAGAGGAAGCTCATGGGTGCGCTGCTAGCTATGCATTCTTCTTTCATCTCATGTTTATTATTGTGATGTGATTTAGCATATCTAAATCTACTGCATATTGGCAGAAAAGGACAAGCATTGCAGTTCAACTGGTTATTTGAGAAAGGAGCCTTTGTCTGGGATTCTGAAGGCACAGTCTCTGTTGATTTTACCAAGGTATTATTGCTTCAAAATCTCTGTTTCTATCTCAGTCCCTCTATTTTATGTTTGTTTGACCCTAAGATGGGTGATACTAATTAAATTTTTCTTCTTCAAGATTGAAGGAGCAGTTGAAAGCCTGAGCAGAGAGATACTCACCATACAAGCCAAAGGTGATAAAGAGGCCGCTGGTTTACTTCTCCAGAAATACTGTGTGTTGACAGAACCACTGAAAGTTGCTCTAAAAAACTTGGAGAATATTCAGGTATAAATCTTTAGACCACAGTACTCTGTTAGTTGCGATTAGATGATTAGTACATTGTACTGCCAAATGAGGCTATGTTCTAACATAAAAAATGAGTTTCACAGTTTTTCACACTACAAAACCCACCCCAATTAGTTGTCTAAATTAGCATTTACTTATGACCCACATTTTCATAACACTGGAAGTTTATACCTTGTTTTTAATTTTTTGAATGTCAATTGAAAGACCATTTTGAATTATTAAAAATATTTTAGCATCTCACTTTGTGACACGTTTTTAACACTCATGAAGCTGATACCTTTCTTTAGCTTTTTATGCTTTCAATTAAACCATATTGAATTGTTGGAAACATTTTAGCGTATCACTTAGTGTCTAATATCCGGCAGTAGTGTACCTAAAGCTGAAGTCATCCATATATATTTTCATCCACTTATGATAGCTTGCTTTTATGCTATGCATTAGATATGTGAATAATGTCACAGTTTGCATCAACCAACTTAACTATAGTTGGCTATTATTGTATGATAAGCATAGCATAGCCTTGTCTATCTCGACTAAAGGTACACAGGAAAAAGAAAAACTGAAAGGATTCGAAAATTAAATTACAAACATTTATGCCACATGGTCTTGATCCTATTATTACAATCTCTTATAATTATTTTTATCAAAGACTCGTTAAAATTCTCAAATTTCTGTACATGTTACACATATCCTTGAAAACGTTAATGAATGTTATTGTTTTATAAAGTGAAAGATGTTCCTTTAAGCAATCATAATTGCACAACATGTGCACATTCTTTACATACTCTTTTGCAAGTCATTGGATAACGATGTGTTCCCATGATTAACTTTTTTGAGCAGTCCTTATTATTCTGCTCATATGCTCACATGTGTGCACAAGTCATTTCCCTTGGGTTAAATTTCCCATGTCTGAAGTCACCGAAGACATTATTTCTTCATAGAAACTGTGATTTTAAAATATTATAAAACTAATTCTGTATATATTGTATTGTGTTCCCTAGGTACCTGTTGATGTAGCTCCGACCTTTCCCATTGCCAACAAAATATTGCAATGAAGGCAAGAGAACCAATGTGCAAAAATTTCCATGCTGTCATCTTTTCGTCAGTCAAGAAAAATTTATTCAATCGATACATCTTCTCTTTGCGCTAGTTATTACTATGAAATAATGGCATACTTGTTTCTTTGGGATGTTTGTTGTTTTCTGTTGATTGATTCAAAAGGAAAACAAACAATTTTAGAAAAAAGTTTTAAACCTTGTCTTAATTACAAGGTTATTATGTAATGATGAATGACTGAACTAATATGGAATTGTATCGATTCTAAGATTTTTTATTCCATATGGTCCTTTGTTGGTAGGACATGGTGAAAGGTATCATTGTAAACCATATATAGGGTTATTCCATGTTTTGATCTTGAAATAGAGTAGCATCTCACTTCTTCCACCAGAAAAAGATTAAGTCAAACAATAAACAATATCTTGAATTAATAAGCTTTATCTTCAATATATATGCTTTTCCATTTCAAATTTTGTTCTCTAGTAAAAAGCATAATTGACATTGAATATATAAGAGCAACATTTACTATCTTGCTTGCTTTTATTGTTAGGGAATGGTACCCAAAGAAGATTGCACTGTTGGAGAAGTGTGCTCTGACAGTCAGCTAGAGGAACGTTTCATATTTAAGCAATGATTACTTATCATAGAAACGGGACCAATTTGTACGACATTGGGGAAATCCAACGAATCAAAATTAGAAAAATGAAATGGCAAACTGATAGAATGCAAAATCAACCATATGAACAAAATCAACCAAAAATACAAGCACAAAAAATTCAAAAATACAAGATTACGATTGATTCCAAGAAAAATCAACAAAAAAATACAATTAATTCTTGCGAAATCAACAAAAAATTCACAAAAGGGGAGAACTATTATTGACAATTGTGGTATATAGCCCGATATGTAACCATGGCTTTTAAATAGTGTAGAGAGGTAGAAGGGTGAGAGTACTTGAGCTAGAAATGAGTGAGTGAGCAAATGGTGTCTCAAAGGTGACGAAAGCAAGTATAGCCATGCTTCATGCTCTAAACAAAATAATTAAATATCAATCATATTGAGTTGCTGTTAAGGAACTTGCAAACAAGAAAATATGAATAATTTGTTTATACATTATTATTCTATGCCAAATTAGTTGGGTTATTCAACATTGTTTTAGACGGTGTCCACTTCTTAAGTGGTTAGTTAGATCCAAACACTAAAACCTAGAAAAGTCCTCATAAAAAGGCATGTTGTACCAAATTAAGGAGTGTGTATTAGTGTTGGTGAGGAAGTGTAAAACTTGTAGAGGCCTTTACTGAAAGAATACTTGTGTTTAACATGCAGAGGTTTCATGTTGCTGTGTTATAGGTTTGAAGAGGCTGATTTGAGAATACTCAGTGTATTCACAGAAATGAAAATTTTATACATTTGTTTATTTTCTTAATTTGACTTACTCTTGCTCTGATATTTTTATCTACGGTTGATTATATAATTTTATGAGGAATGCTAACGACACTCTCTCTGACACTCTCTGTCTAACACTAGCTTAACGATTAGTTGAAATTTATTGAAAATCACCGATTTTTTTTATTGTAAATGTGACTTTTATATTGTTAGAGTTGAATATGGTGGATAAGGAATACAATGTAGTATCCATTATATATATAAAAAAAGGAATCCACTGTAATATCATTTTGTTGTTCAAATGCAAATTAAAATGAAAAATTAATTAAATGAGAATAATATTATTATTGTTTGGTGACAAATTTTAATTTTATTTTGATAAATAATTTATTGACTATCAAATGAAACGGAAGTTAAAAAAACAGATATAAAAGAATTACATGGCTAAAAATAAAAGAATGAAAATAAAAAATTTATGGGTTGCCTTGTAATGTATTGTGTATGTGCAAGTTAATGAGAAGAGAAGCAAGGTGAGAGGTAGATGTTTATTGATTCTAAAACTTTTTTAAATGATTTCAAGTGTGGTTTTGAGGATTTAATTACCTTTGTATTAAGATGAAAGCTTTGATTCCTGGAAATTAAAAATTTCCCATGTATTAAACGTCTCCTTAAGTTTTCCATACCTTGCAAACGTCTTAGTTTTCTGTGGAAAAGGTTTGTCACGATTAGGTCTATTATTTTTCCTATCCAATGTTTATTTACAAAATAGAAGTAGTTAAGAATTTGATACCACATTTAAGTGCAGATTCTAATGCCAAAAGGAGTGGGTTGCTAGATTATATTAGTGTTGAAAGGAGCAAACTATCATTTTATATGATGCTTCTTGTATCACAAATATATGCTTTGTTACAATTTTATTAAAAAGTTGCTTTTTTTTTTTTTGTGAAAAACTGAATATTTTATTAAAAATTTCCCATGTATTAAACGTCTCCTTAAGTTTTCCATACCTTGCCAACGTCTTAGTGTTCAGTGGAAAAGGTTTGTCACAATCAGGTCTATTATTCTAAGTGCATATTCTTATATTAATGTTGAAAGGAGCAAACTATCATTTTATATGATATTTCTTGTACCATAAATATATGCTTTGTTACAATTTTATTTAAAAAGTTGCTTTTTTTTAGTGAAAAACTGAATATTTTATAATCTAACTCATTGATATTCTTTCCCCCATAACTATATTCTTTTATTTTTTTTTTAAGTTTTAAACAAATAATATAAAATATTCAACCATGTAAGCTGAAGATTACAGAATTAGCAAGATCAAACCAACAACTCAAAAACAGCAGTAAAAAGAGCATCCATCTTTCACATGCAAGCTTGCACTATAATCAAAACATTTTCAAATAAATGTTCAACTTGGAGCAAACAAGGACCAAAGAACAAGGTTACTTATAATTTATTACAAGAAAACATAACTGTCAATCATTATCCAACGATGCAACACAAAATCCAATTTCTTATATGCATAAAATTGGATGATCCCATATCATCATAAATATAATCCAATACATTCTAGTTTTACAAAGATAATTCACTTCAGGAAAACCAGAAAACAAGACATTATTAACATCAAAAGCAATAAAATATCTTTTGCTTATAAAAAAACAAAAACAAAAAAAATCAACATACCACAGATTTAGTTGGACCAATTACAAATGTTACAGAGGGAATTTGTAGAGTTTGGTTCAGATGATTCAATAGAAACCTTCCACAAAAGTGACAACAGGATTGAAATGGATACAAAAGATGTGACCAATAGAGTAAATTGGAGCCATCACAGTCAGCAAATATTACATGGCCACCACCTCAGCTACCATCTGTATTCATTAGGAAATAAAACCATATTGTCATCTCTAGTCAACATTTCAAAATCAATATTATCAATAAGAATAGTGCAACACTGTTTTAATCCATAACAAGTTTCAGATTCTAGCAGAGATAGCTATCAACATCATCAAATCAAGTTCCATTTGGGTTTGTAAACAAAGTATTTGATGCAATTTCTAATTTTCTTTTTAAAAAAGGATAATAAATTAGAAAGCTAGATTCCATCATTTTCCTTCCTTAAATAATCCATCACCAAAATATACAATTTACTTACACCACTCAGTATCTACCGGTCAACACCAAAGAACTAATATCATGTGAAAAAGTAAGACTAAGTGTATGCCATAAACAGTAAATCAAATAAAATCAAGTAAAACCATTAAATTCCAGCCTTTGAAGGCATCTTAGTCGTGTTACTTTGCTATCCTTTGGGCAATTGATTTATGTCATCTACTCAATAAGCTTAATAGTTCACTCAAACATTGTTGTGCTTACTTGTTTTTCCTATATATAAATGTTCCATGTTGGAAAACAAATACCGGAAACTTTAATTTGAAAAATTATAAAAGGGTTAAATATATAAATATAAATATATTTTTTAGTCTTTAATAAATAAATCATCTGATTTTGATCCCTCTTTTTCTAAAATACGAGAATTGTAGTCCTTATTATTTACAAAAAAAATTGTCTCCTTTTATACACTCTCATTTATTGAAATAGGGATCACAAACACATTTTTATAAACTAGTGATGCATAGGCTTATTCAAATTTTCACTTCCTTATTTATATAGTCAATAGAAAGAAATTTGAAACAAAAACAAAGGATTATATACCGCATCCATTTTTTTTAAAAAGAGATAATTATAATAGAAATTAAAAACTATAAAATTTTAAAGAAAAAAATAAGAGAAGATGTAATGATGTAACTTTAATTTTTTTAATATTAAATTTGAAAATAAAAATGACATCATGGAGTAAAAATAAAAATAAAATGGTCACGTTAAACTCATTTGTACATGTAGTAACATTAAGTAAAATAATTAGTCCGAATAATAAACCAATAACCTTTTTGTACATGGAGTAGTAACATTAAGTAAAATAATTAGTCCGAATAATTAGCAGAGATAGCTATCAACATCATCAAATCAAGTTCCATTTGGGTTTGTAAACAAAGTATTTGATGCAATTTCTAATTTTCTTTTTAAAAAAGGATAATAAATTAGAAAGCTAGATTCCATCATTTTCCTTCCTTAAATAATCCATCACACCAAAATATACAATTTACTTACACCACTCAGTATCTACCGGTCAACACCAAAGAATTAATATCATGTGAAAAAGTAAGACTAAGTATACGCCATAAACAGTAAATCAGAAATAAAATCAAGTAAAACCATGAAATTCCAGCCTTTGAAGGCATCTTAGTCGTGTTACTTTGCTATCCTTTGGGCAATTGATTTATGCCATCTACTCAATAAGCTTAAGTTCACTCAAACATTGTTGTGCTTACTTGTTTTTCCTATATATAAATGTTCCATGTTGGAAAACAAATACCTGAAACTTCAATTTGAAAAATTATAAAAGGGTTAAATATATAAATATAAATATTTTTTTTAGTCTTTAATAAATAAATCATCTGATTTTGATCCCTCATTTTCTAAAATAGGTGAATTGTAGTCCCTATTATTTACAAAAAAAATTGTCTCCTTTTATACACTCTCATTTATAGAAATAGGGATCACAGACACATTTTTATAAATTAGACGGGCTTATTCAAATTTTCACTTTCTTATTTATATAGACAATAGAAAGAAATTTGAAACAAAAACAAAGGATTATATACCACATCCATTTTTTTTTAAAAAGAGATAATTATAATAGAAATTAAAAACTATAAAATTTTAAAGAAAAAAATAAAAAAAGATATAACGATGTAACTTTAATTTTTTTAATATTAAATTTGAAAATAAAAATGACATCATGGAGTAGAAATAAAAATAAAATGGTCACGTTAAAAATAACATGAACACTATACTTTCTGTAAATAATTGAAGCCTTCTTACCTTATAGACGATTCCTACTGATGCAACAGGTCATATTATCACTTCATCATTTATCTTGATGGCAGGAATGTGAGCAATCTTAGACCAGTGTTTCCCTTTCCGACTTTGATACCTTGCTTCTAGTAAAGGACAGTCACTTATCTTCAGTAATTCAAGAGAGGATGGAAGCTGATCTTCTGGCAACGACTCAAGGCTTTTACAATCCCAAATGTCAAGCTTTGTGAGAGACGTGAGATGTTGAAGCCCTTTTCCTTCCAAACACTTCAAACCATTAATACTCCGTAGGTACAGATGCTGGAGAGAAGTGGGCAGTGACGACTCTTTCAGCAGGGTGTTAACAACATCTTCCTCCCCAGAACCCCGAATGATAAGATAAGACAGAGAAGTGAGGCGTTGGAATAGGAAACCTAACTCATGTTTAGACATACATGATAGCATTCCAACTTCAACATCAAGTGATTGTAAACTGGAAGGAAAACACCTTGGGGACAATGATGTTACCTTTGGAAGCCCTAGAAGGAATAACCGTTGAAGGGCAGGGAGATCAATCAGTTCTGGAAGTGACCTAAGATTCTTACAATCACTGACTTCAAGATTAACTAATTTGAGAGCAGCCGTTCCACCTTGAGTAGTAATTGCTTCCATGCTGGGACAATGCAGGATATAAAGATATTGTAGGGAAGGGAAACAATCTAATGGAAAGGACGCCAGGGAATGACAGCTTCTCCAAATGGTCAGAGATTCAAGTGATGTGTATCTGTGCCATGATTCGGAAGACAGAAATTCTAAGTTCCCACAGTCGGAAATGTAAAGTGATTGCAATGACGTTGGCAAACCATCAGCTGGGAAGGAAATCAAAGTGGAGATATCTTCAAGAATCAACCTTTGAAGACAATTGGCAGCTAGTATCATTCTTGGCAAAGATGACAAGCTGTCACACTTTCCAATGCGTAGTATCCTATAAGAAAAGTCGTCAAGTAAGGAGAACAAGCCTTCTCCCCCTTCACTAATATCTACTGATTCAATTGATGTGTTCCAGTGCAGATCACATGATTTTGCCTCTAGCTGGTTGCACTCTGATATACTAACCGCTGTCAATGAAGGTAGATGGTTGGGCAGGTTTCCTCTCAACTTGGGGCACTTCCATATACTCAAACGCTTAAGGAAAGGAAAAGGAAATTTGCTGCCTTCACCTTCAAATGGTAGCCACTCCTCCCATTCTGACATCTCTTCAAACTGGATACTCTCCAACAATGGAAATGGTTGAAATGAAAGGGAACTGCCATTGTTGCAGTAGAATTCGTCACCAACTGTCTTTACCATTTTCATCCTTTTAATCACAAGCTCCTTAAGAGAAGGTAATTGTCCAAATGATGGAAGTGAAAAGCAATAGTTGCAATCACTGATGCAAAGGACTATAACATTAGAATATGGAGAGTCACCCAACCATTTTGGTAAGCTTGTGCCACTGTAGGATTTGATGTTGAGTTTCTTTAAATTTGTTGATGGCTGCAAGTTCTCAAGTACATCTTTCTCAATTTGTGAATCTTGTGGGTCACTACCCCACTCCAGCGTAAGCTCCTCAATATGCTCTTTTTTCTTTAAGTCGGCTTGTAATGCATCCATGGGATCAACAACATTTTGTAGCTTCAAAATGGAAAGCATACCTTGCAAGTGAGGAAATTTTCTTAATTCTCCGATGGTTACTCCTTCTTCTCTGCCTACAACAAAAGAAGTCAACACACGGAGATCTTGTAGCTTGCATACTTGTGCTGGCATCTCCAACAAATTTGTGTCTCTAATATCAAGGTGGCGCAGATTTACCAAATTTCCTATCTGTTCCGGCAGCTGAGTAAGAAATTTACAATTTGATAATTTCAAAGTCTGCAAATTGTAAAGCCTAAAGGTTGCATCGGGCAACCTTTTGATTGAAGTATAGGAAAGGTCAAGATACCGCAAAAGCACCAAATTGCTTATTAAATCAGGCAGCTCATTGATATTTTTGTATGAAGACAATGACAATGTTCGCAAATATCTTAGCTTTGGCAGCCAATCATGTGACACCTTCTTGGTTACACAACATCCATAGTGTCCATATTTAAATAGTGGTAAAAAGGTGCGCAAAAACTTTAGGTCATACAAACCCTCAAATTTTTTAGAGACATCAAACTCTCTTCTAGGAAATGCTAGATGGCGAACAGTTCCTTGGATTTCACCACCTTCAAAGTAGGAAGAACTTTTTCCAGATACAAGTCTAGATAAATCATAGATGAGGTCATGCATTCGAAACTTATCCTCTGCTTGAGTCTTGTCTTTTTCAATTAAAGATCTAGATAATAGTTCATTAAAGTAGTCATCACCTGCTGATTCCATTGCTTTCTCTGCGTGGATTTGTTGAAGAAAGCCTTCAGCCATCCATAACAGAATCAATTCCTTCCTATCCAACAAATGTTGTTTGGGAAAAATTGAGCAATAGGCAAAGCATCTTTTCAAATGTGCTGGGAGATGAAGATAACTTATGTGTAAAGGTGGTAAAACCTCTTCATGTGCCCACAAGTTGCTGTTCAGAATTTTATTCCATTCCTTTGCATCAGCATTTGATCGCAAAAGACCTCCCAACGTTTTAGCAGCTAAAGGTAGGCCATTGCATTTTCTTGCAATTTTCCTACCAATTTCTTCTAGGATTGGATATTTGTCGTAACCTTCATTTCCAAATGCGTGTTCAGCAAGTATACACCAACAATTTTCATCTGTTAGATGTTTCAGCTCATAGATGGGAAATGTACGTGTCATTTGTGCAACTTTCTGTTGTCGGGTTGTCACAATAATTTTACTTCCCTTTTTCCCACTGCTGAGAGGTGCTATCAGGTGATGCCAATCATTATACTTCTCATTCCATAGGTCATCAAGCACAAGCAAGAATTTTTTATCTTTCAAGCTGTTCTTCAACTCAACACGAAGAGCATCAAAATTGGTACTATCACAATTTTTAGAAGTAACAGATTCAACAAATGTCTTTGTTACCCTAAACACATCATAATCATCAGATACCCATGCCCAAGTTGTCAAATCAAAATGTTGCTGCACTGCACTATCATTATAAAGGCATTGAGCTAAGGTTGTTTTTCCCAGACCTCCCATGCCCAATATCGTTAGCACTTGTATATTATTATTCTTCTCATCTTCATCAGAGAGAAGCATGCTCAGTAGCTTCTCTTTGTCATCCTCTCTTGCAACAACAACAGATTCAACCAATGAATCTGTAACTGTTCTGTGAGAGACTTTCCTAGAAACACTTTGCAAACCAAGAATATCTTTTTGTTTCACAAAATGTTCCAGCTTTCCAGATATTTCTTCAAGCTTGGAATTCATGCTCCTATAGAATTGATTAAAGGGAGAAGAAAATAATGACCTCACCTGGGTAGTAAAGGTTTTAGAATCTCCCTCGACCTTGCACCTCAGACAGTCTGTGTTGATTTCATCCAACATATCTTCAGCATCTAAGACAGCATCTTTCAACTTGTCAAGCCATGCCTTCACTTCTGGAATAGTGATTTGTTTCTCCTCAGCATCATTGAGCACAACAGTGAGTGCCAACAGCTTTATCTCCAGCTCATCCAACAGAGAAACATTCAGCTTTCTATTGGCAAAGAAATCTCGAAACTCTGCAGAAGTGATCCTATCCAACAATATCTCCACAGAAGCAGAGATGAGTGCCTCTCCCACCATAGCAAGGGCCATTTCTTCTCTTGTGTTTAGCAAATTGTATGAATACTCTGAAACTTTAGCCAAATGTTGAATGTGATACAGATCAGTTGTGGTAGTGAGAAACTATCGTGTTAGAATGGTTTTAATTGAGTAGAACTGTAAACGCGTGAACCTTTTGTTTTCTGCATAAATGTTGACTGACAAACAGTAGTACGTACATCTAGCAATTAATTTTCTTCTTCTTCACTGATTAAGTAAAAAGTATCCGTCGGTGCATTTATTTATATTTATATATGCATTTTCATAGATACAAACATTGAATCAAATATGTAAATTGTCAAATCTATCTTACTAAAAAATTAGACTTATTAAATACATGGTTAATAAAAGATATTTAAGTAGTTGAAGTTATAAATAATTAAATGAAAATACAAATATATAAGAGTACATTTGAATTAAAATAATTTTAACATTTCATGACATATTTATAAAATAGGTAAATTTAAATTATGATAATTTTATATATTTTTTATTTTACTAGTAATATTTTATTAATTTTGGATTTTAATTATTTAGTCACTTTGTACGATCTGGTCCAAATAAGTAATTAATCATAACTGACTAAAAGGTTAGACTTATTAAAAACATGGTTTATAAATGATATTTAAGTCATTGAAGTTATTTATAATTAAGTGGAAATATAAATAATTTTTTTTGAGGGAGGAAATATAAATAAATAAGAGTACATTTAAATTTAAATAATTTTTAGCATTTCATATGATATTTTAAAGTAAATTTAAGTTATAATTGTTTTATTTTTTAAATTTTCTTAGGATTATTTTACATATTTTGCCTTTTATTTATTTATTTATTTTGTAAGACCTTTTTATATATAAGAAAATTATTAATTATACCTGACTAAAATGTTAGACTTATTAAAAACATAATTAACAAAAGATATTTATGTATTCAAAGTTAAATTTAATTTGCTTAAAAAAATACACTAATTTCACGATATATGATTCATTTAAAAACATTCTTTTGAACATATTTTATGACAAATTGTATATCCTTGTAAACATTTTTGGTCTATTTATAACAATTATAAATAATAAACTTGTATTACACAGAAGCAGAGATGAGTGCCTCTCCCACCATAGTAAGGGCCATTTTTCTTCTCTTGTTTAGGAAATTGTATGTGATACAGACTTGTGGTAGTGAGAAACTATTGCGTTAGAATGGTTTTAATTTACTAAAGGACCACCGGTGGTTCATGCTTTTGGAACATTAGCCAGACCCTTAATTGAGTGGTACTGAACCTTTAGTTTTCTGCATAAATGTTGACTGACAGACAAACGGTGGTACGTACGGTTGGGCATGGACTAGTAACATCTAGGAATTGATTTTCTTCTTCTTCACTGATTAAGTAAAAAGTATCTGTCGGTGCAGTTATTTATATATGCATTTTCATAGATACAGACATTGAATCAAATATCAGGAAAAAAAATTCAATGAAATTTTTAAAATGAAATAAAAACATAGCAAAAAAAAAATGGAGATTTAGAGGGAAAGTAATTTATTTAAATATGTAAATTGTCATCAAGTCTTTCTTACTAAAAAGTTAGACTTATTAAATACATGGTTAATAAAAGATATTTAAGTAGTTGAAGTGGTTATAAATAATTAAGTGAAAATACAAATAAATAAGAGTACATTTGAATTAAAATATTTTTCAGCATTTCATGTCATGTTTATAAAATACATAAATTTAAATTATTATAATTTCATATTTAAATTTAAATATTTTATTAATTTTGGATTTCATTTATTTATTCACTTTATAAGATCTAGTTTAAATAAGTAGTTAATCATAGTTGACTAAAAGATTAGACTAATTAAAAACATGGTTTATAAATGATATTTAAGTCATTGAAGTTATTTATAATTAGTGGAAATATAAATAAGTAAGAGTACATTTAAATTTAAATAATTTTTAGCATTTCATATGATATTTAAAAAGGTAATTTTAATTATAATTGTTTATATATTTTTTAATTTTCTTAGGATTATTTTACACATTTTTCCTTTTATTTATTTATTTATTTTGTAAGATTTTTTTATATATAAGTAAATTATTAATTATACCTGACTAAAATGTTAGACTTATTAAAAACATAATTAATTTAAGTATTCGAAGTTATAAATAATTCGCTTAAAAAATACACTAATCTCACCATATATGATTCATTTAAAAAGATTATATTGGACATATTTTATGACAAATTGTATATCATTGTAAACATTTTTGGTCTATTTTTAACGATTAATAATAATAAACTTGTATTATGGTCTATTTTTAATCTATTAGAAGATAAATTGTAATTTTGGTCTCTCTTTAACTTTTATCTGTAATTTTTGTCCTTTTATTTTTTTTTCTGTGATTTTAATTCTCCTATTTTAGAAAATTCATAATTTTTGTTCAATTCTCAATTTAGCATACATTTATTTATTTATTGCCGATCAAGAATTAAATTGTGACCAAAATTGAAATCAAGAATTGAAATAAAAGTGTGTAATTTGATAAAACTAATTTATAAGCTAGCTGAAGTTGATAAGCTAACTGAAAAGTTGAAAACTTACAAGTTATATTTATTGAATTGAAAGTGTATAGTAAAATTAGCTTAAAAGTTAAAATGAATTGAAAGTCTTTCCCTTCAAATAAATTTTTTTATTTTTTAGTTCATCAAATTCTGGTGAAAGGACTAAAAAGAGCATTTTATGAGTTTGAGAGACTAAAAAATACGAATTTTTATTTGGAGGAAGTTGAGGGAACAAAATCATAAATAAACCCAACTTTTTTTAATGTTTTATATTCAACTCATCCAACACAGAAACATTCAACTTTATCTTCAACTCATCCAACACAGAAACATTCAGCTTTCTGCTGGAGGAGAAATCTCGAAACTCAGTTGAAGCTATCCTTTTTATTAAGATCTCCACGGAAGCAGAGATGAGTGCCTCTCCCACCATAGCAAGGGCCATTTCTTCTCTTGTTTTAGCAAATTTTATGAATACTCCGAAACTAATTTAGCAAAAATGTTGAATGTGATACAGACTTGTGGTGGTGAGAAATTATTGTGTTAGAATGCTTTTTAAGTCAGGTCAATGTTTTGTTTTCACATTCAATAGTACTGTAAACGCGTGATCCCTTTGATTTTTTATTATTTTTTTAAAAAAATAATTGACTGACCGACAGTAGGACATCATTGTATATTGGTAGTGAAGTGCTTGCCTATTCGTTATTTACTCAAAAAATACTTTCAAATAAAATATCTCCGAAGAACATTTTCGTTATCAATTTTTCTATAAAATAATATGAACTAATTAAGGTTGCAATTATCTTGATAATAATACTACAATTTATTGTTAATCCCGATCGATCAAGTATGTGATCTATGTTATCCTTTTTATCAATAAAACTTTTTTTTCCTTGATCTAATACCAGAAATAAAAAGAAAATAATTCCTCTTTTCTCTTATATTCGTTATTTCATTTCCCCATCAATATAAATATGGTTAAGGTTAAATTTCTACGGATGCCTCAATAATGCTACTAATATTTTTGTTTGCTTTTGGTTGAGTGAATTACCTCAAAAAAATACAAAAGTTGAAAGGAACTTTTCGGAAATATTGATTGTAATTTGTAAACATTGTGTTCTTTCCTTGAAAGTGACCATCCAACTACCCATTCTGCATTTAAACACTGTTGGAAAAATCTTATCCCATTCCAAACAAAACAGGATGTCTCCCACTAAAATAGTAATGCTCTCTAATGGATTACATCAAGAGACTTGGTGGTATATGACTATCAAAATTCAAGTATTAATATAGACGAAATTAAAAAAATGTCCAGACATAATGCTTAGATTTAGCACAAGTTAGTTCTACAGTTTTGTAGATTTATGAATTTTAAAATAGACAAATATCATAATCAGGGTAAAATTATGTCATTAGAAGCTTTAATTTATTTGTCTAGTTAGCTACTCCATATCATATTCTCAATTCTAAGCCTTCTAAAGTACTAAATAATTGCAGTAAAAAAAAGGATAAAATATATTTCTTGTCTCTTATTTTATCTAAATTTCTATTTTTAGTCCCTCATAAATTTTTTGTGTTTTTAGTCCCTCAAAAATTGTTTTCTTTTATTTTTAGTCTTTGACATTAATTTTAACTATTAAATGATGTTGTGACTAGCATAATTTGTGCTTGAAAAATTTCTATTTGAATTTCTAGCGATTTTTAACTATTGCAAATTTCTGGCAAACTAAAACTATCAAAAAAGTTAAAAAAATAAAATAAAAAATCAAAACCTCAAATACCAGATTTTCTGAAATCACAATAAATGTTACAAAAATAAATATTTCTAACCGCCAAAAAATTTGTAGCAGTTAAAAGTCACTAGAAACTTAATTAGAAAATTTTCACACACATAATTTATATCTGTCATGTCATTACTTAACAGTTGAAATTAACGTCAGGGATTAAAAATAAAACAAAATAATTTATGCGGACTAAAAATAGAACAGAATAATTTATGAGGAACTAAAAATAGTAAAAAAATTTATGAGAGACTAAAAATAAAAATCAAGATAAAATGAGAAAAAAAATAAATTTTACCAAAAAAAAATACTAAATAATTAAGATCAACGTTTTGAGTAGTACTGTAAACGCGTGAACCTTTTGTTTTCTGCATAAATGTTGTGACTGACAAGTAGTACGGTTGGGCATGGACTAGTTACATCTAGGAATTAATTTTCTTCTTCTTCACTGATTAAGTAAAAAGTATCCGTCGGTGCAGTTATTTATTTATTTATTTATTTTTATTCTGCATCGGTGCAGTTATTTATATATGCAGTTTCATAGATACAAACATTGAATCAAATATCAGGAAAAAAAAAATTCAATGAAATTTTCAAAATGAAATAAAAACATAGCAAAAAAAAAAAATGGAGATTAAGAGGGAAAGTAATTTATTTAAATATGTAAATTGTCATCAAGTCTATCTTACTAAAAATTTAGACTTATTAAATACATGGTTAATAAAAGATATTTAAGTAGTTGAAGTGGTTATAAATAATTAAGTGAAAATACAAATAAATAAGAGTACATTTGAATTAAAATATTTTTTAGCATTTCATGTCATGTTTATAAAATACGTAAATTTAAATTATTATAATTTCATATTTAAATTTAAATTTAAATATTTTATTAATTTTGGATTTTATTTATTTATTCACTTTTTAAGAATCAGTTTAAATAAGTAGTTAATCATAGCGGACTAAAAGATTAGCCTAATTAAAAACATGGTTTATAAATGATATTTAAGTCATTGAAGTTATTTATAATTAAGTGGAAATATAAATAAATAAGAGTACATTTAAATTTAAATATTTTTTAGCATTTCATATGATATTTAAAAAGGTAATTTTAATTATAATTGTTTATATATTTTTTAATTTTCTTAGGATTATTTTACACATTTTTCCTTTTATTTATTTATTTATTTTGTAAGATTTTTTTATATATAAGTAAATTATTAATTATACCTGACTAAAATGTTAGACTTATTAAAAACATAATTAATAAAAGATATTTAAGTATTTGAAGTTATAAATAATTCGCTTAAAAAATACACTAATTTCACCATATATGATTCATTTAAAAACATTATATTGGACATATTTTATGACAAATTGTATATCCTTGTAAACATTTTTGGTCTATTTTTAACGATTACAAATAATAAACTTGTATTATGGTCTATTTTTAGTCTATGAGAGGATAAATTGTAATTTTGGTCTCTCTTTAATTTTTATCTGTAATTTTTGTCCTTTTATTTTTTTTATGTGATTTTAATTCTCCTATTTTAGAAAATTCATAATTTTGGTTCAATTCTCAAATTTGCATACATTTATTTATTTATTTATTGTGGATCAAGAATTAAATTGTGACCAAAATTGCAGTCAAGAATTGAAATAAAAGTGTGTAATTTGGTAAAACTAGCTTATAAGCTAGTTGATTGATAAGCTAACTGAAAAGTTAAAAACTTACAAGCTAGATTTATTGAATTGAAAGTGTATAATAAAATTAGCTTAAAAGTTAAAATGAATTGAAAGTCTTTTCCTTCAAATAAAAATTTTCATTTTTTAGTTCATCAAATTCTAGTGGAAGGATTAAAAAGAGCACTTTATCGGTTTGAGAGACTAAAAAATGCGAATTTTTATTTGGAGGAAGTTGAGGGAACAAAATCATAAATAAACCCAACTTTTTTAATGTTTTACATTCAACTCATCCAACACAGAAACATTCAGCTTTCTGCTGGAAACGAAATCTCAAAACTCTGTTGAAGCTATCCTTTTTATTAAGAATTTTTATTAAGAACTCCACAGAAGCAGAGATGAGTGCCTCTCCCAGCATAGCAAGGGCCATTTCTTCTCTTGTTTTAGCAAATTTTATGAATTCTCCGAAACTAATTTAGCTAAAATGTTGAATGTGATACAGACTTGTGGTGGTGAGAAATTATTGTGTTAGAATGCTTTTTAAGTCAGGTCAATGTTTTGTTTTCACATTCAATAGTACTGTAAACGCGTGATCCTTTTTCTTTTTTATTATTTTTTTCTTAAAAAAGAATTGACTGACCGACAGTATGGCATCATTGTATATTGGTAGTGAAGTGCTTGCCTATTCGTTATTTACTCAAAAAATACTTTCAAATAAAATATCTCCGAAAAACATTTTCTTTATCAATTTTTCTATAAAATAATATGAACTAATTAAGGTCACAATTATCTTGATTATAATACTACAATTTATTGTTAATCCCGATCGATCAAGTATGTGATCTATGTTATCCTTTTTATCAATAAAACTTTTGTTTCCCTGATATAATACCAGAAATAAAAAGAAAATAATTCCTCTTTCCTCCTATATTCGTTATTTCTTTTCCCCTTCAATATAAATATGGTTAAGGTTAAATTTCTGCGGATGCCTCAATAATGCTAATATTTTTGTTTGCTTTTGGTTGAGTGGACTATCTCGAAAAATATAAAAGTTGAAAGCGACTTTTTGAGAACATTGATTGCAATTTGCAAACAATGTGTTCTTTCCTTGAAAGTAACCATCCAACCACCCATTCTGCATTTAAACACTGTTGGAAAAATCTTATCCCATTCCAAACAAAACAGGATGCCTCCCACTAAAATAGTAATGCTCTCTATTGGATTACATCAAGAGAATTGGTGGTATATGACTATCAAAACTCAAGTATTAATATAGACGAAATTCAAAAAATGTTCAGACATAATGCTTAGATTTAGCACAAGTTAGTTCTACAGTTTTGTAGATTTAGGAATTTTAAAATAGACAAATATCATAGGGTAAAATTATGTCATTAGAAGCTTCAATTTATTTGTCTAGTTAGTTACTCCATATCATGCATATTCTCAATTCTAAGCCTTCTTAAGTACTAAATAATTGCAGTAAAAGAATAAGGATAAAATATATTTTTGGTCCCTTATTTTATCTAAATTTCTGTTTTTAATCCCTCATAAATTTTTTCTGTGTCTTTAGTTCCTAAAAAATTATTTTCTTTTATTTTTAGTCCCTGACATTAATTTTAACTGTTAAATGATGTTGTGACGAGCATAACTTGTGCTTGAAAATTTTCTGTTTAAATTTCTAGCGATTTTTAACCACTGTAAATTTTCTGGCAAACTAAAACTATAAAAAATGTTAAAAAATAAAAAAAAAAAATCAAAAGTTCAAACACTAGATTTTCTAAAATCACAATAAATGTTACAAAACTAAATATTTCTGATCGCCAAAAAATTTGTAGCAGTTAAAAGTCACTAGAAACTTAATTAGGAAATTTTCACACACGATTTATATCTGTCATGTCATCACTTAACAGTTGAAATTAATATCAGAGACTAAAAATAGAATAAAATAATTTATGAAAACTAAAAATAGAATAGAATAATTTATGAGGAACTAAAAATAGTAAAAAATATTATGAGAGATTAAAAATAAAAATCAAGATAAAATAAGGAAAAAAAACAAATTTTACCAAAAAAAAAAAGTACTAAGTAATTAAGATCAATGTTTTGAGTAGTACTGGAAACGCGTGAAACTTTTGTTTTCTGCATAAATGTTGTGACTGACAAGTAGTACGGTTGGGCATGGACTAGTTACATCTAGGAATTAATTTTCTTCTTCTTCACTGATTAAGTAAAAAGTATCCGTCGGTGCAGTTATTTATATATGCATTTTCATAGATACAAACATTGAATCAAATATCAGGAAAAAAAAAATTCAATGAAATTTTCAAAATGAAATAAAAACATAGCAAAAAAAAAATGGAGATTAAAAGGGAAAGTAATTTATTTAAATATGTAAATTGTCATCAAGTCTTTCTTACTAAAAAGTTAGACTTATTAAATATATGGTTAATAAAAGATATTTAAGTAGTTGAAGTGGTTATAAATAATTAAGTGAAAATACAAATAAATAAGAGTACATTTGAATTAAAATATTTTTTAGCATTTCATGTCATGTTTATAAAATACGTAAATTTAAATTATTATAATTTCATATTTAAATTTAAATTTAAATATTTTATTAATTTTGGATTTTATTTATTTATTCACTTTGTAAGATCCGGTTTAAATAAGTAGTTAATCATAGCGGACAAAAAGATTAGACTAATTAAAAACATGGTTTATAAATGATATTTAAGTCATTGAAGTTATTTATAATTAAGTGGAAATATAAATAAATAAGAGTACGTTTAAATTTAAATAATTTTTAGCATTTCAATGATATTTAAAAAGGTAATTTTAATTATAATTGTTTATATATTTTTTAATTTTCTTAGGATTATTTTACACATTTTTCCTTTTATTTATTTACTTATTTATTTTGTAAGATTTTTTTATATATAAGTAAATTATTAATTATACCTGACTAAAATGTTAGACTTATTAAAAACATAATTAATAAAAGATATTTAAGTATTCGAAGTTATAAATAATTCGCTTAAAAAATACACTAGTTTCACCATATATGATTCATTTAAAAACATTATATTGGACATATTTTATGGCAAATTGTATATTCTTGTCAACATTTTTGGTCTATTTTTAACAATTACAAATAATAAACTTGTATTATGGTCTATTTTTAGTCTCTTAGAGGATAAATTGTAATTTTGATCTCTCTTTAATTTTTATCTGTAATTTTTGTCTTTTTATTTTTTCTGTGATTTTAGTTCTCCTATTTTAGAAAATTCATATTTTTGGTTCAATTCTCAATTTTGCATACATTTATTTATTTATTGCGGATCAAGAATTAAATTGTGACCAAAATTGCAATCAAGAATTGAAATAAAAGTGTGTAATTTGGTAAAACTAGCTTATAAGCTAGCTGAAGCTAATAAGCTAACTGAAAAGTTGAAAACTTACAAGCTAGATTTATTGAATTGAAAGTGTATAGTAAAATTAGCTTAAAGTTAAAATGAATTGAAAGTCTTTCCCTTCAAATAAAAATTTTCATTTTTTAGTTCATCAAATTTTGATAGAAGGACTAAAAAGAACATTTTATGAGTTTGAGAGACTAAAAAAATGCAAATTTTTATTTGGAGGAAGTTGTGGGGACAAAATCATAAATAAACCCAACTTTTTTAATGTTTGACATTCAACTCATCCAACACAGAAACATTCAGCTTTCTGCTGGAAAAAAAATCTCGAAACTCTCTTGAAGCTATCCTTTTTATTAAGAACTCCACAGAAGCATAGATGAGTGCCTCTCCCACCATAGCAAGGGCCATTTCTTCTCTTGTTTTAGCAAATTTTATGAATACTCCAAAACTAATTTAGCTAAAATGTTGAATGTGATACAGACTTGTGGTGGTGAAAAATTATTGTGTTAGAATGCTTTTTTAAGTCAGATCAATGTTTTGTTTTCACATTCAATAGTACTGTAAACGCGTGATCCTTTTGATTTTTTATTATTTTTTTAAAAAAAAAAGAATTGACTGTCCGACAGTATGGCATCATTGTATATTGGTAGTGAAGTGCTTGCCAATTCGTTATTTACTCAAAAAATATTTTCAAATAAAATATCTCCGAAAAACATTTTCGTCATCAATTTTTCTATAAAATAATATAAACTAATTAAGGTCGCAATTATCTTGATTATAATACTACAATTTATTGTTAATCTCGATCGATCAAGTATGTGATCTATGTTATCCTTTTTATCAATAAAACTTTTTTTTCCTTGATCTAATACCAGAAATAAAAAGAAAATAATTCTTCTTTCCTCCTATATTCGTTATTTCCTTTCCTCTTTCATATAAAATGATTAAGGTTAATTTTCTGCATATGCCTCAGTAATGCTAATATTTTTGTTTGTTTTTAGTTGAGTGAACTACCTCGAAAAAATACAAAAGTTGAAAGGGATATTTCAGAAACATTTTGCAAACACCACACTGTATTCTTTCCTTGAAAGTGCCAACCACCCACTTTGCATTTCAACTTTTTTAAAGTTTTCATACATCTTCGTGATTTCTATCATATATATTTACTAACAATCTATTTACTAACAAAGAAAAGAAGGTCTTTATAGACCACGTGTCAGTATTTTAGATCAAGTTTTCTTACACAAAGGTAGACCATTTTGGTCATTCTATATGCATAGAAATATTATTATATTTTTATTGTTTATTATCTGCCTATAACGCTTTTTTGCTGCTGTACGTATGTCATTTAGTTCTACTATTCTATGTTCCTTTTTATTTATAACATTGTTTTATATGTACATAATTTATAATCTGTAATTTTTAAATATATAATATTATCTCCGGTCCTATATATAAGAAATTAATATCTAATTCATCAAGACCAATAAAAATAATTAGATTGGTTAATTTGTCATAAATTTTAATTTTATTCCAAGACTACTTATGATATTAAATGGTTTAAAAGGTGTTTATTTTTTAAAAATAATTTTTTCAACCAATGAATATACCTTGTTTTGCTGATAGCTTAATAAATGCATCCACTTTCATAGAAAAATGAGTGTCTATCATTAATAGACCTCATCATT
The DNA here is from genome assembly GCA_026413185.1 of Pueraria montana var. lobata. NCBI lineage: Eukaryota > Viridiplantae > Streptophyta > Magnoliopsida > Fabales > Fabaceae > Pueraria > Pueraria montana. The sequence continues at coordinate 16,245,224 of CM048655.1, forward strand.
AATTAGGGGTAAAAAGAAAATTTAGCAATAAATATACTTAAAAGTAGTCCTATGTTTCTTATAAGTAAGACCAAGAAAAGTTGTCTTTTGTTTCTTATATATAGGACCGGAGGTAGTAATAAAATTATATGATCATTGCCTATAAGATATTTAAATTTTACTTGAAGTATTAATATAGGGTTAACTAAGTTTTTAGTTCCTAAACTTTTTTAAAATTTGATTTTTAGTTTTTGAACAAAAGTTAGACTGATCAAGGTCCATTAACTTTTTTTCTGTTAAAGTTTTAGTCTTTGAACAAAAATTTAACCGGTCAAGATTTCTAAACTTTTTAAAAATTTAGTTTTTAATCCATGAACAAAAGTTTGAACCCCATTATTTTTATTTATTTAATGGGGTTTCAAATGAACTAAAAATCAAATTTTTAAAAAGTTTAAGGACCTTGACCAATCTAACTTTTGTTCAAGGACTAAAAATCATAACGGAAAAAAGTTGAGAGATCTTGACCTATCAAGCTTTTGTTCAAGGACTAAAAATTGAATTTCAAAAAATTTTAGGGACAAAATACTTATTTAACCCTTTAATATATTAACATGTTCAATATTGCTATTAAAATATGTTATTATTTTTATTACGTGAATGATAAATTTACACTAATACATTTTAGTCATAATTTGATTAATTAAATTTATTTTTAATGTAAAATTGTAAAAAATTATTTGTCATAATATACATAAAAGTTATGTTAATTAATATTTAAATTATAAGATTGGAATTTTTAATATTAAACAATTTAAACTTAATTAGTTAATATATTTATTAAAAATACTATTTTGACTTTATTTTTAACATCTTCGTGTATAAAGTTTTTATTTTTTAATATTTATGATAGTGTTGAAAAATTTTACGTAAATACATGATGAATATATTAAAATTTAATTTATTAAATATAATTTTATTTGATAAATAGTTTTAAATTGTTTGTTCAATAACGTCATAAATAAAATATTATCTAAACTCTTCATGTATGTTTCATAAATACACCTCAAGAATAAAAAAATTTAAATTCCTAATATTGAAAGTAAAGTTCATATGAAGTTAAAATTCATTTCTATTTCAATTAGACATCATTAGATAGATAACATAATAACATTATTTAAGATATAGTATTTTATTAAAATTTTAATGTTTTAAGAATATTTTTAAATTCAAGCACATGTGTTTTTTACTATTTAAATTTTTTAATATTTACATTTTTTATGAAACTAATGTATATATAAATTAATAAAATTAATCGAACATAATTTATTTGAGAAATAGAATTAATAATGTTTTAACTTTATTTTATTAAAGTAATAAAAATGTCTTTTGATAGTATTTAAGATTTTAATGACCCATACAATTAAATTATTATTTGTTTTTATATTTGCATATAAGATTTTTTTTAAATATATGTATTTTACTTTTGAAAAATAATTTTTAGATATATCAGACATTACCAAAAAAAAACTCTTTACCAAAAAGACATCATTTCCACATAACGTTTTTAATAATTTTAATTTATTTATTGATTTATTAAATATATTTTCATTGAAAATTATTTTAAGTTATTTTTCACTAACATCTAAAATAAAATATTTTTTAATTGTTTCATGCATTGCATAAATACACCTCAACAATATTATTCATTTTTTTAATTGTAGGAGATTTAAATGTTAAATGAAAATATAATACTTTTACATACATTGAGGAAGAAAGTTTTAAAGATAAAATTTTCACTGTTTAATAAGGTATCTCCAATCTTTGAGTTATTAGGTAAGCTTGAAAAACTTTATGGAAACACATGGTAAATATATTAAAATTTAATTTATTAAATATAATTTTATTAAAAAATGGATTTAATTTATTTATTCAATAACATCACTAAAAAATTTATTCTAAACTCTTCATGTATTTCACAAGTTACCTCGACAATAAGAAATCTTAGATTCCTAACATTAAAACTAAAGTTGCTGTCAAAAAATATATATATATGTATCAGTGAGATTTTAAAATATTATTATACTAACAACTTAAAAAGTTAAGCCTATGACGTGCTGATGGACCTAAGGTACTTAAAAGGGCTTTGTTATTAAGCAATAAGCACTTAATTTTTAAGCAGGCTTAAGGCACTTTCCTAAGTAGCCTTACTGCAAACACGTCCTGTTACTTGAGAAAGTATGTTATTAACCTTTATCATATTTATATGAATAATTCTAATTTTTCCAATAAAATTTTCCTACTAATCCTCTTATTTCTTTTGGAAATATTGAATACCTTTTATATTTTCAAGTTAAATTTATTTATTTATTTATTTGTTATTTTCTTTATAAAGTTACTCTATTTATATTGTTATCATGCACTAGCGTTGTAGCTTGTATCATTTTCCCTTTATTTTTATTGCATGGTCATATCACTTTTGTCTTAGTAATTAACGTTCTTCCACAAATATTTAATATATATGATTTTAATTCCTTGTTACTCTGTAACAAAAACAATCCCTTCTAACTTTTTTTTTTTGGGTTACATAATCCCTTCTTACATTAATTGTTACACTTAAGTCCTTTTACTATTTTTTTTAAATTTCTAAAATTCTTCTTTTCTACTCAAAATGTTTAGAAATGAAATATATTAAATTATTTTAAACCATTTTCTTCCTAACTATCCAAATCATTATGTTTTTTCCTCAGAATAAAAAATTCTAAAAAATTCTACTCTTGAAATGCTAAATTTACATCCTATGTCATCCTCCAAACTTTATCTAATTTTCACTAAACCTTTTCATTTATGAACTTTTAAAAATATTTCATATTTTAAATCTATTATAAAACCACACATATTTCAATATAAAATAAAAAATTATGAATTTTATGTAAAAATATTGATTGTGGAAATAAATTTTTGTTTGATATTTCAAAACTTCAATAATTTGATTTACTATAAAAAAAAAATTGAGCAACAAAAATTACACATTATTTAAACCAGAGAGATAAATAGTGCAAATAAAGAGTTTATTTTATCTATCTCAATTTAACAAAATTTGTCTTATGTTTCAAATTATCATTGCACGTTGTGTCTTTCCACCGGTTATCACGCATAATGTTTAAGTCCGGTGTACTTCATTCTGTATAACTCTTCAATTAATCCATTATATCATTAAATATTTTCAAGAATTAAATGACAAAACAGATAATAAACTTCAACCATGAGAAGAAAAATCCAATTTGAAGTTTATTTTTCTCTTATCTGTCTAATTTTCATTCTCTTTTTAATAAAAATAAATAAAATTATCCATATACACGTTTAGCTTTTATTGTGACAAGGAAAGGTTTCTGTATAGTCGTAGCTAATTGAATTTGAGTTTGAATATAAAAACTTATTTTCCATAAAACGTAATAACAGAGGGACCCACAATCTACGAAAAAGTAAAGAAGCATTCAAACTTCCACAACCGGAGCATTCGTGGCAACTGGCAAGATAAAGAGTGCGTTGATAGGATTTATTTATATTAATATTTAATTTAAGATTTAAATATATTTTTTATTTTTATAAATATATTTTTTTAGTTTCTATATAAGTTATATTTTTTTTATGTTTTTTGATTTTATAAATTAATTTTTTTGTTCTTTCAACGTGACACTTTTGATAATGCAACACATTTTTTTTTTCTTTTTTAAATGAATAGAACGAATATAATGATATTGCAATTGTGTGAAATCCTATTAGATGTATCTATAAAAATGTTCTACATGGATAGTAAATATAAATTAAACTCATTTTATAATCATTATTTGTTACATATATTTGAATAGTACTGGTTAATTACGTGGTTAACTATAAGAACGTGGTTAAATCATCTCAATAGCTTGTTAATTCAATGGTTTCATATCCCTTATGTAGTATTTCCTCCATTTTATAACAAGTATCATCCTAAATTTTTTAACATAGATCAATAAGACAAGGTTGGTTCTGACATTTTGTGAGCCTAGGACAAAACGATAAATAAGAATCCTTATATATAAACATTCTAAAATATAAACATATGTTAAATAAAATAAACACATGTTTTTATTAAAAATTATATATTTTATTAAATTAAATAAATAACAGTTTTAAAAAATCTTAAAAAATTGTATCACATTTTTATTCAAATTAGTTCTATAGTATTAGCATTCATCGACAAAATATCATGTATTTTTTTCTCTTTATTATTATGCTCTTTTAGTTTTAACTTGTATTTTAGTTTGGGTATTGTACAAGATAAACATTTTTTTATATAATTATAATTATAATAAATATTTTTTAAATATATAAATTATATTTTATATTTATAATAAATAATTTAATTTTTAATATAAGGTTATGTTAAAATTAAAATGAATAGGCAATAAGAAGATTATATGTGTATGTGTGCATGCGTATAAAGAGATATATCTTTTGCCTAATTGTAGAGGAGGTGTGTGAAAATGTACTTTCAAAGAAAATGAAAGAAAGTATTGAAAATATATAATTGCGAGAGTGATGGATTTTAATTTATAGGCTTAAATAATTTTATAGTACCTATAAAATAGAGGTGTTTTGGTTTTATAACCTAAGCTTTATTTTTTTTTATTTTTAAAATACAAACCTGCCATAAGGGAATCTTTGTAAACTAATGTCGTGGCTAACGAAGCGTTACATTAGGGGTGGCAAAACGGGCCCAACCCGACGGGTTGGCCCGTTTGACCCATTTTTTTTGGCGGGGCGGGTCAAGGTTTATAACCCGCCAACCCGCTGTGACCCGCCCCGACATGACCCGCCAAAAAACGGGTTGATGGCGGGTCGGGGCGGGTTGGCCCGCCAACCCGTTTTAATTAATAATTATATATTTTTAATATTTTATACATATATTATTAATATTTATGTAATTTATTTTTTTCTAAATAAATTATTATTCCAAATTTAAGGTAATATATTTAATTTTTTTAATAAATATTTATTATTTAGTATTTTTAAAAGATAAAAATAATTAAAATCAATTAAAAAAAAAATATATATATATATATATATTGGTTTTTAGCGGGTTGGCCCGCCAACCCGAGTAAAACGGGGCGGGCTTGGTTTCGCAACCCACTTTCTTATGCGGGACGGGACGGGGCGGGCCAACCCGTTTTCGGCGGGTCAACGGCGGGACGGGTTGGCCCGTTTTGCCACCCCTATGTTACATCATCAAGTCCACATCATTAAAAATTTCTAACTCGGCAGCTAAGTCATCCATGACAAGTACCCTTTTCAAAAAATGTTAGGTGCCAAAATCAAAACACTTCTATTTTATATATTGGTACAAAATAGTTATTTAAGTCTAAAATAATAATAAGTCTAAAATAATAATAATAATAATAATAATAAGTTAATTACCGTCATCATTGCACCACATGAATTCTTCACTCCATTCTTCTTCTGTTTACTCTCGTCGTCATTGCCAACTGATTCTAGCCTTTTACTCATGTGGTTTGTGAAGGAGATATATACACGTTAGATGCCCTCGACACAAAATTTTGAGAAGAGAGCTTTTATTCAAAGTGCATTGTTCTTCTATTGTGACAAACCAACAATGAATTACCATATTATATGCACCTTAACTCACCTCACTTAATGTTTCTCTCCTATGTTGTATTCCTTCATTCCAATTCATGCAAATTTTACACTCTTTGAGATCGATTTTGTCTCCCTCTACTTCCACCATGTCGACACTCTTTGCGATGTCGTTTCAGACTTGCTTGCCAAAATCGAATGCTTCCAACTGCTAAACCATGGGATTCTGTTATAGCTCACGGTCGTTGCTGCCAAGGCTACCGCCAGAATCTTTCAAATGCCTCCAGCGAATAGAGTGTCGGCTACAGGGTCGTCGAAGAAGCCTTGGAAGTTCGAAGAGTATCATGCTGAGGAAGAGAAGAAGAATGGAGTGAAAATTTCGTGTGGTGTAATCACGACAAATTTTTTTTTTGTTATTTTAGGCTTAAATAACTTTTTGGTACCTATAAAATAGGGGACTTTTGATTTTGGTACCGGACAAATTTTTATTTTTGAAAAAGATATTTGTCATAAAAATTACTTAGTTGTTGAGTCAACAATTTTTAACTGACCTTAACTTGATGATGTGGCCTTTGTTAGCTATGTCATCAATTAATAGAAATTCTCTAACGGCAAGTACCTATTTCAACAATAAAAATTTGTCAGGTACCAAAAAAAATAAAGATTAGGTACCAAAACTAAAAATTTTATAGATACTAAAAACTTATTTAAGCCTAATTTATAATATAAGAATAAATTCTTTTATAATTAGATTTTTAGTTTGTGTTTCTTGTATTGTTGAAAAATAAAATCTTTAAGTCTATTTATTATCACATGCCCATTACATTTTTATATGTCATAGAGCTAGAGATTTTTATTTTTTATTTTTATGAATGCAACCTTAGGATAAAAAAAACAACAACCAAGAAAGTGTACTTCATAATCACATGTCACATTTTAATTTAGATATAAAAAATGAGTCATGATAGATGATAATGATTTCAATGTTTCATAAAAATAACATAAAATAATATAATTTTTTTTATCACATTACTATATATTTTTTATTTTTATTTTTTAGAGCCTTTTCAACTATCTGCCCTGGGCCATCGCCCCTTTAGCCTAGGGGACTGGCCCTACAAGAAGAGCTAATAAGTAAATGAAAGAGTATAGTAATTTTACAAAATTAACTATGTTTAATCTTCTTTTATAAAAAAGATACAACACAACAACATTATAAAAATATTATTAAGGATATAAATGAAAAAAAAAATACTACCTCTGGTTCTTCTTATAAGGTCCAAATTAATAGTGTAGCTTGGCCTTTTTATAAGATCCAATCAATGTCCCCTGCATTAATTATTTTTTAATAGAAATACCTTTCATTAAAGTCAGTTCTAAAATAACGTGATAGTGAAATAAACATAATAAATTAATGTTAGTTTTGTTCCGATATTTTGAAAAAAAAAAAAATTTTAGACAAATTTAACGCTCTCAATAAACTAACCAAATTTCTTAATCCCGATGAATTAATTAATTGGACTTATAATAAAGAATAAAGATAGTAATTAATATTACATTAAAAAATTAAAATGATACTTATTTTAATTTTTTTTCCTTTTTTTAACATAACACTTATTATGAGACGGAAAAAGTAGACCGTTGTGTTAGTCTTTTGTGGTGTAAGGGAGTTATATGTGGACACTAACATTTATGTCATATGGAACAATTAATGTTATGTAGACACTAACATTTGAAGTTTGAACAATGTAGAGGTAGATGTTGAACAATTAATGTTACATGGGCACTAACATTTTTCTACATTGAGTTCAGGATAGCCAAGCCTTCCCGTTGAATTAGTCTTCCATCCATAATGGACCGCTCATGATGTTGTGACTGTGCCAAACGAGAAGGACAGGGATGAGATTCTTCATTGTAGGAAAAAAAACTTAAAATGATCAAGTGTTGTGATTTTATGGTTTATTATTTTAAAAACATATACTTTACATTAAAAATATATATATTGACAGTGTAAAGCAATTTTACGTTGTCATCTGATCACAAATTAATTATTACATATGATAAGTTTATTGACTTTTATAATAATCATCTTAACAGTTATACCAACTATATTTTTTTTGTTATTTGATCGCGTAAAAGTTTTTACTTTAACAATGCATAATCATTAAACTCTAAAATTATGTTATATTAATAAAATTTATTGAAAGGTTAAAACCTCTCACATTTTAAGGTTGTCACACTCCAATTCATTTGATTTAATTTTGTTGTATCTTTATTTCAAAGAAAAATAACAATCTTATTATACTCATTTTCAAGTTTTCATTATCATGATAAGGAAAAGATGTACAGTTTTACACATAAAATTAGTCTATGATGGGCAAGCGATTATCAGAGAGACAGAGACAAGTAAAGCTAGACAAAAAAAAAAAAAAAACTACTCCTTCTATTTCTAAACTATTGATGTTTTAGATTCTTCTTTTGTTTCTAAACTCTTGATATTTTTTTTAAACATTTTAAGGCTCATTAGTTATTTTTTTCCACATATACCCTTATTTAACATGACCTAGATTTTCACAACTTCTTCCATCATAGATATTAAATGAGGGTATTTCAAACTAAATGTATTATTTATGAATTGTATTAAATGTTTCTTAAGCTGTATGCATTAACCTTAAACATCAAATGTTTCTTAAGACTAAATGTATTATTTATGAATTGTATTAAATGTTTCTTAAGCTGTATGCATTAACCTTAAACATCAAATGTTTCTTAAATGTTTCACAACTTTGTGATAATTGTACGGCATATTATTGTACTTATTATAAATAAAAAAATATTTTGAATCAATAAAAAAATGGAATTTCACATTTATTTAAATATTTATTGAATATAGACAGCTTTTTCTATATACATATCATTTAATTAAATTATTATGGTAAGAATTTTATAATAATTATTTTAAAAATTATCTCTAAGATTATTTTGAATTATTTAACAATGCAAAAATATTTACATATTGACAGTTAATTTATTAAAATTAAACTCCTATTTATCTCCTTACATATATAAACATATAAGTCTATTTGTGTTCTCATTACTCTCCTCTCATGAAGTGGTGTACTTCATTCTCCTAACATGCAATTGGTATATCTTCTTCTACTTTTAATATCAATCAAATAATTTAAATGTAACTGAATATCATAAACCAATTTTAAATGTCCTTATATATATATCACTACAAGAAAACATGCGATTAGAGTCGGCCAAAAGCCGAATCTAAAATCAAAAAACGGACGCTACAGAGTGGTTTAGCGTAGGACATGTGTCGGATATGACAAGGACTCTAAAACCCTCAAAGCTATAAAATGTTTGCGTCGGTTAATGTGATCAACACTACTTAGAGTCAGCTTAACCACCTCTAAAATCACAGCTAATGGAGTTCACAACTAACCATTTTTTAATGTTTTGAATTAAATTTTGTTTTCTGAGTGTCGGCCTGGCAGACTCTTTAATGTTTATTTTTTAATTATTTATTGTTATTTATAGTCGGATTATCCTGTTTAGTGTCGGCCAAGCTGACTCTAAGTTGTTTTTTAATTATTTATTGTTTTATTAGAGTCCGCTTAGCTGACTCAATACGAGGTGTACTGTAGCATCCTTCTTTTTTATCAGAAAGTGAAAACCTTCAGTGACAGGCAGAAAACAAAAAACTTTAGCAGCAAAATTTTATATCAGAAAAAGGCTGGAAGTTCTCTTTACCCCCTTATCTTGACCTTTTATTAAATTTTGCAGTTCTATATAAAAATAAAAAAAATCATGTTCCATTAATCTATATAACCGACAGTACCAAAACTGATTATAAAATAGAAATGCACGAAAATTAGGAATCAAGAATGCAAATTATATAGAGTAAGAGTTCTCAAGACAACAGGGTTTTAATGCAGATTATTATTTTAGAATTAGCGAAAGTTTAGTCCTAATAAACTCATTCAGAGAAAGTATATAAACTTGACCTATCTATCACAAGATTCATAACAAATAGGTGTTCTATAATAATATTCCAACTCTACAATGAAATATTTTATACATAATACCAAATATATCAACTTAAAGCCACACATTATTTACTTCCTCAAAATTTATACTCACGTATTGGACTTGTATGCAATTCAAAAGGGACGGAAAAAGTGACGCTCAGGTGTTACAAAGAGCAAATATTAACTAATTAAGGAAATCCAAAATATTCTATAAATAAATTGTATAAAATATTGCTAAATGCATAGATGTATTTGACAGTTACCCAAGAATTGCATTAGTCTTATAAATATTTCATTACCAGAGGGGAGTCAGGGGACCTTGAGGAGGTGGCACATCTAGACTAACGTAACTGCCACAGCAGAGAGCAACGTTCTTCAATTCTTAGCATATATACTGAGAAGAAAAAAGGAATATAGATGTATGAACAGTTGAGTAATAGTGAGCAAATATTGATTCAAACAACCAAAAGAAACTTTGCTAATTAGTTGTCAAACATTCTTTAGGAAAGGAATAAATGAATCTTTTACGGAAAATTGGACAGAGCCAAAGCAATTTGAACTAGGTAGCCAATATAAACACATTATGCTTGCTCATTTTTCCAATGCCAGGACATTAATGTAAAAACAACTGAAAAGTTATGTGGACTAGAAAATTGACCATAAAACTTATACCTGTTCTAAATAGAGAGAAAATGATTTAGTTTCTTATGGTGAATGTGAATATGGGTTCTAGAGTTGACTGCCAAGATAAGCATCATAGTGCCAACAGTGATAAGACTGACTTCTAGAGTTGACAGAGATTATGGGTCGGTGGACAACTCACTCACACAACATTTAGGAGTTTGGTTGAGATTTTTTTTGTTTCCTTTTATTGGCTCTTAATATAATCAGTTTAATGCACAATCTTATTGGCTCTTTATTGTTTCCTTTTAAAATTTGTATTTTATGCTAATTTTATATGTTGTATTATAGTTGTGCTGTGTTTCTTGTAAACCCCTGGTCATATTCGTACTTTATATCCCCAATCAAATTTACTCCCCTATATCATGGTCAACCATATTTTATTTTATAAATGTGGCTCCTACCCTGTACACACTATTTCTTCTGTTCATTTCTGTAAAAACTTAATGGAACTAATTTGTGACCAAGGTTTTTAAGATTCCCATTCTTCCATCCACAAAAATTGAGTCAAGTAAATAATTAGAAATTTACCTGGAATTGCAAGCACTCTCCAGTTGACAAAAAGGCCCGACAGATAAGCCAGCATAATGCCAATTGTAACAGAGCTGAGCCAGAAAAATTACAAAAATAATGAATAATAAGCTTCAAATACAACCAAAAAAAAAATAATAAAAAAGCAAGACTCGCATCAAGAAGCAACAATAAGATTTCAACCTGGTTCACTGATCCAAGTTCACCTCTACTCCCATGCTGGACAATTCTTCTCTCTGCCACATGCACATTCGATTACACTTACACATCCAATTACTGTTTCCTCCTTCCTCCCCCTAGCATGATTCCTATTCCTCCTTATACTCGGACTACTTTCATTGAAAAAATGAATAGGGCTATTAGCTTATGAGTCAGATTCTTTCTTCCTGGTTCTAGCACAGGCTGGCTTTCGTTCTTATGGCAAAGCCAACCAACCCCATGAGCAGTTAAAAGGGGAAAGTAGTAGATACCTCAAGAAGTTGTTGAGCATACTCAATGGCAAGTTGATTCTTCAACTGGTTTTTGAGATCCTGCACAGATAATTGGTGCAACGACCCAATCGATGGATTTGAGAACGAATCCATTGCTTCCCTACTCTATTCTGCTTATGTGTAGCTTAGAATCGCACTGTATGTTTGCCACCTAACAGAAGCAACGTAGCAATTGTTAAATAACCCCTTAGTAATGCCCTTTCCCTAAAATCGAATAGGAAGAAAATAGGAGAAAAGAGAGTTAAAAGACATCGAAAAATAACGTTCAAGTTAGGGAGATTCATAAACGCACAAAAAAATCTGACTAGGGTTTCAAGAACATCAGTAGAGTTTGAAGAACTTGAGTGACAATAGATAATCGAGAATGGGCTTGGTGCGAGTAAGGGTCAAGTGTGTCTGAGTGAGGGTCGAAAACAAACTGAGAAAGGGGTTCGTCAGTGAGAGAAAGGAGCTTGCTGTGAGAGAAAAGGCTTGGTCGTGACTCGTGAGAGAAAGGGGCTTTATCAGTGTGAGAAAGGGGGGAAATTGAATTTAGGGATTAGGTTAATTTTACCCAAAATGAAAGGGCGGAACGAAAACGTGGGGTCTGAAAATTTTTATTGCCCTCAGCGTCGGCTAATCCGACTTAAAATAAAAATATTTTTAAAATAAAAATAAATTAATAATTAGCGTAGGCTTATACGACACACGTGATAAAATAATTTTAAGAAATAAAAAAAGAGAAAATTGAGGGTGAACATTTTTTAAAGGAATATAATAAAAAAGAGAAATGCTATAGCCTCTGATTTTAAAATGCTGAATAATCCTCTGAATCAATAATAATTTGACACCTGTCTACCAACTTTAATGTAAAATATTAATTTAATCATGCTTCCCTCTATACCAGCTGATGCAAGAGTATTTAATGCTATTGTTTTTTATAAGCTTTATAATATGATGGCAAGGACTGATAGAGATTTGATACAAAATTGTACAGACTAGAAAATCAATAAAAAAACCATGTGTTGGTGAGGAAAGTGTTAATGCTATTGTTCTTGATAAGCTGCAGCTTGAGTTTTTCTTTAATCAAATCAAGTAAATGAGTCTTGATCTGTGACTTATGAATATATAAAATATTATATAAGATAGTTGAGTCTTGAAGCATGAGTCGAGCCCAAATTGGATCAACCACCATAGTACAAGAAATGATCCACAGTAATGTGCTGCTTCTATAATGTAATACAAACAAATGAAAATCATACCGCAGAGTTGATTTATATCCCTTGTTCACCAAATACCACCACATCTGGTCCTCCAATATTAGTTGTCACACTCGAAGAAGCAAAGGCTGCTATTCAAATACAAAGTATAGATTTCGAATGATTCCAAAATATGAATAGTAAACAGCTTCCAAAACTCAATTGGCAAAATAATAGCACCAGTATCACAAAATTCCCTCACTGAGATGAGTATGATAAACAGCTGCATGATTCCAAATATGAATAATTCCTTTACTTCCAAGTTGATGTCTTAGCTGAAACCGTGCATTCAACTACTAGAACATAGCTACTGTTATTACATTCTACAGTATCACCAATTAGTACCATTCTACAATATATAACAATGCTATGGTTATTGCATTTCTTGCTCCTTTTTTTTCTCACACAAAATAGCTGCTGTGAAATCCACAATAATAAGATTCAGACATTACAAATCATTTAACCACAACAGTAACATAAACATTTAATGTAATCAAGAATAAATCAGTAACCAGAAGAATAGTAGGAACAAGCATCAATTGGATTCATATTCATAATTTTCTCCCACTATTACAATTGGTTCCAAATGATTTTAAAATACAGCCCCAAAGAAAGCATGACCAAGGCACCTATCAAACCAACTTTTCAGCACCTGGGCATCACGTGTGAATAATTGAACAACACATTACCGCCCAGTACAGAGGATAGTAAAGAAAATCCAAATAACACTGAGAGCAAAGATTATTATTCCTCATCCTTGCAATTCCAAAAGTTGTTATCAACAAACTACATTGCAAATTTGCAATTAATTCCAAGTAGGAAAATGCTCGTGAGAGAGAATGAATCAGAACTTGGTCCTTCAATTCATTATGTGGACAGAGACACCATTTGTAGCCAAGAAATAGAGCTATAGCAAATAGCATTGCCCCTGTAATAAATTACACCCTTGGAATAGCATTAAGTAAACAGTACATGATCAATCTTTATCAAGAAAAAACAACAATACAACAATGGTATAAGGGGAGGGAAACTTGCATTAGGATCTGTTTCAATCATTTACATGCCTTGTGGCCCTGCATTTTCGTTTGGCTAGATGCTACAAACATTGCATGCAATGGTCTATAGCTAATTCGGTGAAGGATGGCCTAGTTGCAGAATTGAGTTCCCATTTGTGTTCTCAATTCAAGATCACGATAATTTGGAATTGTTGGCTCAAGAACTTATCCTCTAATCTCCCATTTGTGTGTTTTCAAGTACGGTGGCTTTCCTCATCTAATAGGGAGATAAAAAAGACTTCTCTATTCAGCATTCCTCGTGTTGTGTATCAAATTAACTAAAAAAAAATTCACATATCATTGCAAACAATAACAAATTGCATATATTCATCTCATATCATTTGTTCTGTACTTCATTTTTTGTAACTATGATCAAACTTCAAGATTGATTGATTGAACCACATAATCTTTGTATTGATGTCTAGTCTTCTTGCCATGAGTTCAAGCCAAAAATACCAGCCCAAAGATCACCAACTCCCACAACCATAAAAAATGCACTTCAAATACTAAATATAATAAGCAAAATTGATGAAAATTCAGTGTCATTATGCTTCTAATTCAAGCATTGAGTCATGCATCGGAAAATTAGCTAATCAATCAAAATGAATTCCTAAATAACATATATATGCCCTACAACATTTGAACTTTTGGTTCTTCCTCTTTAAATTTTTAACAGGAAAATAAATTTGACACCAATTTACTAATTGTGGGACATGTGTATGCTAAAATGTGGATAAATAAGCATGTTAACCTAAACATTTTATAGTTTGGTGGCAAAAAATAGAATTCTAACACATTTCAATGGCTAGATAGAGGTCTAAAGGTCTGATGCTTCAAAATTAAAGACAAAAAATCTAAATATGCAAAGCTCACTATTGCTTTTTTTCCCTGATTTAGTCCTACCATTTATTAATTTGAAAAATAGTAGAGCATTATATTAGGGCTTTATATTAATTGGTTAAGTCCTGAATGAAGAAAAGATTACCTCATCAAGGTCTAACCAAATCTAAAAAGCATCACCACACCAAACGCACTGCAAGACATGTTTGCTGTTAGAATTATTTATAATAGATATCTCCATAGCTTATTTAAAAGTCATTATAAAAAAATTTGTACAATGAGAAACAAAAAGAGACAAAAAGGTATACTAATCCTTCAAACCAAACTATGAAGTAGTGTAAACCACAACCTCCATAAGATCTAGCAGTGTAATATGCTCCTTAATACTTACATGGGGATCAACATAGCCCTTTTAATCTTTTTTATTTTCAATGATCAAGTGTAGTTCCTCAAGGCTAATTTATCATATCTGAAAAACAAAAATTAATTTTCAGGTTCATGAATTTCACTCTAACCTCAATCAATTGAGTAATAGTATGGTGAACAAAGTACACCCAATTACGCTTTCAACACTGATAGACAATGTAATAAAAAGAAACAACCACTAGTGAGTGTTGATACACTATTGTCTTTGATTATTAAAGGGCAAATAGAATCATTTTTGCTTAGATATTATTACATTTCTTTGATTCTAAAACTAAAAACATGTGCAACTTACATTCAATCTTCAAGAACAAAATAGATGACTTGGAAGTTTCAAACATAATTTTTTCCTTTCATCAATAATAATAATAATGGAGAGATAATTTAAGTGTAATTTAACATGGAATCGTGCATATCAGCATGTCATTGCCAGTAGAGAATGAGTCAAAGAAAAAAGAAAAGTGGGAGTATTAAATTGGGTAAACCATGGAAATGTAATTACATCATGAACTGAAAACTTACAATAGATAGATTAAATGACCAACAGTAACAGATACTCAAGTAGTATACCTTTTTATCAAGATATGAAGAGGTGCAGAAACCGTTCTTTTGAAATAAAGAGAAGAAAGGTGAATGAGTGAAAAAACAAACATGTTTCAGTTTTGTCTTCATAAAGCAATAAGGAAAAATCTTCAGTGAGCCATGTCTGCTGCATGTTCTGAACCTAGATCTTTTGAGGATATCTCAAACGGGCAGGAGGGTGGTGGTTTTATTGTAAGTACCAACAATGATGTTGTCAACTTACTGTATGATAAGCACTTTGATAAGTTGCAATTAATACTAAAATTGATTATCAAATGTAACATTTCTTAACTAACTGCCTAAAGTTGAAAATAAGGAAAGACAGTGGAAAATTGAAACTTTGCCTCCATATAATTATGATAATTTAAGCTGATCCAATATTTTTGCCATTTGTAAAGAAAACTCAACTAAGATTATCAACACAAATTATAAGTTTCTAATTGATAAGGAAAGAAAAAACATTACAAATATCATACTTATACCACAGTGAGGATCTTTACCATAAAATGAGTAAGCTTATTTGATGTGTCAAGAGACTATTTGTTATGAAGATTACAAACATCTTTATCAAATGAGCCAAATCTCAAATCTCTCTCTGTATGATATATTTTCCCATAAGCAAGTATACTGAATACATTGTTATCAAATCCCATGCCACATAGCATCAACCTACAGAGTTAAGGAAAATAATATGCAACAAACATCAGCCTCTTCCATGTATTATTAGCTTTCACACAATTTCAAATTGCATACATTAGTTTGATTTTCATCTCATCGGGAATGGGTACTACTAAAAAATATTGATGGCATCTCATTCATAAGTCAATAACATAAGCATATAAGATTGGTCAGATTTAAATTAAGAAAAAAAACAAGGCAGAATCTAAGATCCAGTAAGCATTAAAAAGTAAAAGTAAGTACCTCTAGATGGGTTAGTGGGCACTTTCTATCAACTTGATTGAGGTCGGGTAAAATAATATATGGTCTTTTCTTTTAAATTTCCCCTTCCATCTTTTCTCTGGCAAATCCATCTCCAACATTTCTACCTCTCCTCCATCATATACACAACAAGAGCATGAAATTTGAAATATCTAATGCTTATTAATAAATTTCAGTGTAAAATATATGTCATAATGAGAAGAAGAAAAGAAGAAAAGGTAACAGGAAGTATCATCATGCCTGTGCGTCAATCATATATGTCTGAGAGGAGAGCCATCCCCAATTGAAGCGAAGCCTTATTTGCTCTTTGGGGTTCAACCACATTTCTCTTGTAGGCCTTTCATATTAACTGTTCCAATTGCTTTTTTTGCCCTCCACCTTTCTTCTGAAATTTCAATACAAAAAATAAAATTTATGAATCACCAAAAATGAGGTAGATGAAAAAACCACACCTTTGATATTAATTTTCTCTCTCATCCTTTTTCAGTCTTCCTATTTATCTTTGTTTTGTTTTCTTGCTGGAAAACCTCTTCTATCAACTGGAAATTGAAATCGCTCTCACTATCTGCGATCTTGTTCTACGCCAAAGCTGCTCCGAGTCTTCTAACTGAAACGTTACTTTGCATTTCTCTAGGTGATAGTGTCGTTTGAGAATGTGGCGAGTCTCGTTGTCTTCCTATGGTTCGCTTTTAATCTGCAACTTGCGTTTGTTGAGATGTGAGTTGCAGTGCTAGATTTCGAAAGCGTTTGAGAATGTGGTGAGACAGAACGAAAGGAGGAGAGAATGACCGTGAAAGTGGAGAGAGAGTGAGAGTAAGATGTAAAAAGGAAAATAGGTAGAGGGAGAGAGACAGAGAGAGTAAAGAAAAAACTACTTTGAATTATTTGTTTTGGGTAGTCAAAAGGTTACAAACAAATACTTAATTATAGTTTATTGAAATTAAAAAAATATTTAATGTTGAGTTGTTTCCAATTCAGTCATTAATTGTGGTGTAGAAGGGATGTGATAAGTTCTACATGTGTACTTTAAACCATTGTTATCAAAATCGGACCGGACGGACAGGTTCAACCGAGAACCGGTCTGGTGACCGGTCCGGATACTCTATAAAATTGAAGGAATTCGAAACCAGTGGGAACCGACCAAGAACCGGTCAAACCAATACAAAAAATCGGTTTGAACCGGTATTTTTTTAATTTTTATTTATTTTCTTTAAAATTTTTAAATTTAATATAAAATATTTTAAAGATAAATAAAAACACATATTTAATAAATATCTCAAATAAATATAAATTATTTTATCAATTATTATTATTATTTTCTTGTAAAACATATAATTTGCTCATTTGTATTAATTTATAATTTTTTTATAACTTGATTTTTGATAATTTTATATTATATTAATTTGTCATTTTCTTTCTTTATTCTAAATGTAAATTTGTTATTGTTAATGGGCATTATTTTATTTTATTAAAATTTGAACTTGAGTATTATGGTATATTTGATTAAACTTTTATATATTTTTTGAATGTTAAAATCTTGTAAAGTGATGTTTTAAGTTTTATTTTAGTTTTTAATGTTATAAAGTTATGTGATGTTATATTTATTTAATATTATTTTATAAATTATTTTATTATTATTATTTTATTAATACCGGTTCGACCACGGTTCAACAATGGTTGAACCATTGAACCTTGAACCAGTGCCTTGACCGGTTCAATGTCTGGTCCGATTTTAAAAACATTGCTTTAAACTGATATAAATAGAAAGGCTTCTAGAAAGTTCTCAAGCTAACTTTGATTGTGGTGATACCACTAGTAAAACTTTCCTCCATATGGGTATGCAATATTTATATTATATTATATATATATATATATATATATATATATATATGAATAAGTCTATCTATGCTCTTATTGCTCCATTCTCCACTCTTTTCTTACATTCACTCTCATCTGAATACTCTCTTATCATGAAGTGGTGTAGTTCACTCTCCTAATGTGTATTTGCTTCTTTTACTTTTCCTAAAATTTCTCTTATCAATTTCAATTTCTGTATCTATCCACCTTCACAATATTTCTATAACCACCTTCATTCATTTCTTTATTTGATGTTATTGTTTTTTAATATTTGTTTTATCAATTTTCTAACTCTATTTTTTAATTCCGAAGATTTCTCTCTTTCATAAATAATTTCAAATCCTTAATTAAATCTTCAAAGTTAATATTAAAAAATTAAAGTTAAATCATTACATCTTCTCTTATATTTTTTTCCTTAAAAAAATTTATTGTTTCTAATTTCTTTTATAATTATCTTTTTTTTTAAATTTCTTTTGATGTGCTATCTAATTCTTCTTTTTCTTTTTTTTTCTCTCTCTTTCTTTTTTTGTTTTGTCCTTTACTCCTTTTCTTCTTTTTCTTTTTTTCAACATTCATTTTTTTTAGTTTCTTTCATTTTTTTTTGTGTTTCTTGCATTTTTAAAATACAATATTTATTTAGTTTATTATTTAAATTATTTAGTCTTTATAAATACATTTTTCATTTTTCATATAACTTTCTATTAGTCTTTTTTAGTTTTGTTCATTAAATATTATTTCTATTTACATTTTTAATTATTTTAGATATCACAATTTTTTCATTTTATCTTTTTAAATATCATAATATTTATTCATTTTATCTATTTAGATATCATAATATTTTTTATTTGATCGCTCATTTCTAGAATTAAATAGACTTATATGGAAATGATTTGTTTAGAACTAAATAATAGTTTTGAAAATGAAAATTAAATAAAATTATGTTATTTTAAGAGAAAAAAAATATAATTTAACAAGAATTTTGATTTTTTTTAAATTTTTTAAGTGTTTTTGATTATAATCTAATTCTATTTTTTTAAATGAAAGTTATACTCTTTAAAATTGTTTTCTTGAAAGTTATTTCTAAAATTAATTTTTAATTATTAGTTAAAAAATATAAAAATATTTAATTAATGATTTATATTAAATTAATTGACAAAAATTAAGTTAATTGATGAAAAATATTTTATTTTTGGTAGAAATAAATTAACTAAAATATAAAAAAAACTTGATAAGTAATTTAGAATTATTTTTTAATTAAATGGATGTTCTCTTATTAATGGGGAGAGGGACAAGTAGTAAAGTAGATACATAGTTTAGAATTATTTAAATAACTTTAGATGTATATATAAAATAAATTGCTCTAATTTATTTTTAGGACATCTATATAAATACCAACCAATATAGGGGACTATTGTTCATACTCGCCCCACCTCGCCCCAACTCATTATCATCTCTATCCAAGCCAATTCATCCACGTTTTTTATGTTAAAAAATATTTTATATTTCAATTTTATTATAAATTTTTAAATAGAAAATAATACCCTTCAAGAAAAAAATTTGTTCGCATATGAAAAAATAATATTTTATTAATTTTTCATTTGGGTCCACCTGTCTAATTATTGTTATGAAAAAATAACCGCACCGTAGAACCTAATTAGAGGTGCAGACAGTAGATTGGTGCTTGTGTTATAAACACAATTGAGTTAATTGTGAGAGTTTTCTGCAAAGTTTCAACCTTCTGCAGAGTCAAATAATTGTGAGAAGGTTAAAACTCAATAGAAATATCTCACAATTGACTAAATTGTGCTTACAACACACTGTAGAAGCACCAGTCCACTGTAGTCCACTGTCTGCACATCTAATTAGGTGTTTGCGGTTAATTTTTCATGAAGACAATTAGACAGAGGACCCAATTGAAAAAATATAAAAGTTCAGTTCCAATTAAAAGAAAAAAAGTTCAGGGACATAATTAAAAATTTAGTAAAAGTATGGAGACCTGCAGAATAATTAAATCAATTAAATATATAATTATAATTTTTAAATTAATTTCAATTTTATCATGTGAATTATTTTAAAAATTAAACATATAAGTATACTTATTGCTTGGTTTTGATCTAAATGTTTAATTTTAGATCATATGCTATTTTTTAGTTTTAAACACACAATTATATAAATAAGTTATTTTATAACATGCATAAAGACGAATGCGACCCGTGCGAATGTATGGGTAACTGACTAGTTTTCATGTATAGAGAGGTTAAGCCTGAAATAATTTTGCAATTTTAAAGAAAATATGTTTATCTTACAGTGAAGAAATTCGATGTAAGAGCATTGCCTAGAAGACAACAGTCATAATAGCATGTCTTATGGTCCTAACAATGTCATGCCTTGGTGGGTCAAATAAAGGCAACAGACCCACAAATTGCCACTGCACTCTCCTTGATTTTTCTTGCACTTCCTGAATCAAACTAATTTGCCACAAAAGCCATCATTTGGAGAGGGGGTGGGCATATAAACAATCACAAGTTCAACTCACTTGTTTGGTAACAGCAAGGGAACAAAGAGCACAATCAACAAATTTATCAATGATGGAATGATCCTTTTTCTTTATGTAGTCTTCCCGAAGGTTGCAAAGTTCAATAATTTGCTAACAAATTCAATTTGAGCTACATTGTACAGGGAAACAACAAATATCAACTATGTGTAGTGCACTGCACTAGTTACCTGCTCTAGTGCCCCTTTGCTTACTCAGTGCCAATTACCCTCGGTGTTTATATTATGGTTGTCCAATGGATTAAAGGGTAGGAAAGGCTATTTATATATCTGCAATAGAGTACCCAAAAGCCCAACCTTTACACTGACAGACCCAGTTGCACAGCTCATACCACTTGCATCTGTGTCATACCAACATGAAGAACCAAATGGCTGTGAGATCAGTTTGGCAATCAACTTCTGCCTTACAAAAACAGTAAAACGTGACTGATCAATAAACAATGAAACAGCTTAATTGATTTATTAGGCAAGAAAGCAGATGGGGTGAGTACAACAAAGCTACAACATATATGGAAATTAAAATAATAGGCAGCAATTAGGGTACAATGCATGAATCATAAAGCATAGCAAAGAATAACAGAATAAAAAAAGTTAAGACAATGAAAATAGTTAATAAATGGTAGTGTTAGAAACATAAACCTTCGAACATGCAGCGCCTTTGTCCTTATCGGTGAAAACTTGGTGGACTCAACAATGATTTCAGCTCCAGTCTCCGCCCATGGGATCTCTTCATAAATCTAAAAAATAAAAAAACCATAAAAAGCCTCAACAACTTGAACTGTAACCCAACAGACGGCACGTCCCAAAGTAGGTTTGATGAAGAAGCAATGGAACATCAATTTCATTTTCAAAAAAGGAAGGAAAAAGCCGCACGAACAGAGAAAAGCAGAAGAAGGGAGAAAGAAAAACTCAAAAAATAGATGAAATAAGAAAAAAGAAGAAATAATGAATGTCAAGACCTGTGTAATTAGACCTAATAATAAAAAGGTGATCGATGGTAGAGAACGGTCACGGCACACTACTGGAACGGATGATTGAAAGCATTGTCTCTGAGTTTTCCCCCTCAATCCACATTCAGCTTGAGGTTCTCATTTGGATGGGAAAGTGAAGTTGAGGAAGAGAAATAGAAAACTGAGTAAAAATAATAGTATAAGAATGAGAATTAGTTAGAACGGAGAGAGATAAGTAGATAACGTGTTGAAGGAGAGGAAGATTTGTAAGCTTAGCATGTTGAAGGAGAGAATTCGAGCAGGAGATGGGATGAACAGTGTCATAAAGGATGATTATTATTAATAATTAATAAGTTAAAAAATATAAAATAATAAAATTATAGCCCATAAATGATAGTAGAAAATGGGCTGGCCCATCAGAACTAACAGTAGTTTGTATAGTATTTTGAGAAGTTTAACTTTGTAATGTTAATAGATTATCTATAACTTAGAAACATTGTAGGCTTGCTCTACATGTGAAAAATGGGAAACACAGTGTAGGCTTCAATGTTCAATGTATTTGATCCACTCATTGTGGGATAGCAAGTCATCACAAGATAAACACAATAGCTTCACTCTTCAGTGATAAAACTCCTTAGAATATTGAGTCATCTTGCCAAGCTTAGTAGTACAAACCGGGGTGAAATCACCTTAACGTACGTACATGTACAATTGTGCATGCATGAGAAGGCAAGTTAGACACAAAAAACCATCAAACAGAAAACTAATAAATAAAAAGAAAGAAAACAAATATAGAAAGAACAATCTTTAAAAGGCAATGACAACCTGGGCGAGAGAAAATGATGGTCTACCCATCAGCACAAAACTGGTGGAGCTTGATTCTGCAGTGGGTAGTAGTTAAAACTTCAAGGTCAGGAGCAGTGTCTCCAATGATAAAGCCTGACATTTTCAATTCAATTGTAAAGAGGTTACCTGATTTTCAGACACTCCTTACGTTTTTTCTTTATGTCATGGATCATACTTTCAAAGCCAACAGAGAATGAGTTTGGAGACTATATTTTTTTATTCTTGTCTATCCAGTATCAGTTCAACTCATAGGTGCAATATAACAGTAACACTAATTACATAAATGGGAATTACAAAAGTTTTAATATCATTGAAATGACAATTCACTTTGTTCTTTAGTGGCAGTTACAATGAGCATAGGGTCTAATGACTATAATGTACTAATTGGAGAAACGTGAGTTACAAAAGTTTTAACTTGGAGGAGGTAGAGGATGACACATCAACAGAACATGTGATGTGGCAAAAGATGTCATATTGACATCTAACCGTATTGTTTCACAGCTCAGAAATTATAAATAGATTATATATAGATAGATAAATAGATTTTTATGTTTTATATAGTGATTAATTTTAATTAATTTATAACCGATTCTTAAAATTATATTTAAGTTGACGGTTTTACATCTATTTGGTTTAAAAGTTGAAATAGTTTTAGAACATTTATAAGGGAGATGAATGTAAATTGAGCTGAAACCTAAAAGAAAAAGTGGTTAGAATTTATGACAACAAATAATCATAATGATAATTTTAAGTTGCTAAATTAAATTCACACTTAATCACCACATCAGAGTTATTTTTAAATAAAAAAAATCATGTAAGCATACATATTTAAGATGAATAAAGGAATAAATTTAGAGAAGAATCAATTTTTTCTTTTTAAAATATAGAATTATAGTATATTTTTAATTTTGTTTTTCACATGTCTTATTTTATTTTATTTTTTTGTAAAGGGCACATGTATCCGACACACTCGTGGCAATTATGCTAGGTAGACAGTTCTATATTGTATCCTCCACATGATATTTTGTAACACAAGAGACATGGGATCATTTGGTGATCATTGCAATTGTAGGTTTGTAGAAACGAAAGAAAACCACAATAGTTCTACTGTAAGAAATTAAATTTTGATTACAATTAAAAATATGTAATCTGCTAAAGTTCAAAATACAAACAGAAAGAAAGTCAATTAAAAAAATAAGGAACCAACACAATTACGTCTGCAGATATTGAGTTATCCCTTTTGTTCCATCAAGCCAAGGATTTCCAATCTACCACACACAGATTGCAAATGTGGTTAATCAACAAGCAGAGAAATAAAAATGCATTGGGTGGTGGTTAATGAATAAGCACAAAAATAAAATGTATTACTAAATGAGTCATGATATATTTTGAACCTGAAAAGCCCAACTTGTATTGTTTGATCCCATGCCAATGGATAGCAAGGTTTGCTAATGAGTAAACTGCTAATGATGGTATCAACTCCTTGTACCTGAATTATTATAACAATCAGGGGATCAATGCTTATAATTCTTCACACGTGTCATTGCTAATGTCTAATTCTAGCCTTAGATTTGCAGAAATTGTCTAAAATGAACAAATAGATTGCAGACCTGAAGCTTAATACTAAAGGTCAATCGTGCCTAGCTAGTAAGTATGTCTAGTATTTGGGACAGATGTCAACGACAAATAGAGTGATAAATGGTCAGTTTCAAGCTTACCAAATTGATGAGGAGTAACAGTTGCTAGCTATTCTTTTCTGTAACTGTTGACTGTTGCTAGCAATTAATTAATCATTTAACTGTTGATTGTTTCTTGAATAAAAGAATGTGACTCACAAAGCAAAAAAACTGTTGTGTAAAATTCATGTTGACAGCTGTTCCAATTTGCTCATGTCGCATGAAATGAGATCAGAAAAACAATCCACATGACAGCTTTGAAGCTTGTGTTTCAGCTTTTATATATTAAAATAGATTGGTTGAAATTTATTGTAAATCGTCAATTTTTTTTATTGAGTAGATAAAATGTGACTTTTATATTGTTAGAGTGGAATATGGCAGATAAGGAATACACTGTAGTGTCCATTATATATATATATATATATATATATATATATCCACTGTAATATCATTTTATTGTTCAAAGGCAGATTAAAATGAAAAATTGAATAAATGAGAATAATATTAATTTTGTTTGCTGACAAATTTAAATTTTATTTTGATAAATAATTTATTGACTATCAAATGAAAAGGAAGTCGTAACAAGGTAGCCGTATTGGAAGGTGTGGCTGGATCACCTCCTTTTCAGGGAGAGCTAATGCTTGTTGGGTAGTTTAGTTTGACACTGCTTCACGTTACATGGCTAAAAATAAAAGAATGAAGATAAAAAAATTTTATGGGTTGTCTTGTAACGTATGGTATATGTGCAAGTTAATGAGAAGAGAAGCAAGGTGAGAGGTAGATGTTTATTGATTCTAAAACTTTTAAATGATTTCAAGTGTGGTTTCGAGGGTTTAATTACGCTTTATTAAGGTGAAAGCTATAATTCCTGGAAATTAAAAAATTTCCATTTATTAAATGTCTCCTTAAGTTTTCCATACTTTGCAATTTCTTAGTTTCCCATGGAATAGATTTGTCACGACCAAGTCTATTATTTTTCCTATCCAATGATTATTTACAAAACATAAGTAGTTAAGAATTTGATACCACATTTAAGTGCAAATTCTAATACCAAAAGGACTGGGTTGCTGGATTATATTAATATTGAAAGGAGGTATAAACTATCATTTTATATATGATATTTCTTGTATCATAAATACATGCTTTCAAAATTTTATTAAAAAGTTGCTTTTTTTTAAAGTCAAAAATCGAATATTTTATAATCTAACTCATTGATATTCTGTCCCATAACTATTTTTTTTTTAAGTTTTAAACAAATAATATGAAATATTCAACTATGTAGGCTGAAGACTACGAAATTAGAAAGATCAGACCAAAAACCCAAAAGGTAAAAAGAGCATCCATCTTTCACAAGCAAGCTAGCACTACAATAAAAACATTTTCAAATAAATATTCAACTTGGAGCAAACAAGGATCAAAGAATAGGGTTAACTTATAATTTATTACAAGAAAACATAGCTATCAATCATTATCCAATGATCCAACACAAAATCCAATTTCTGATATGCATAAAATTTGATGATCGCACACCATCATAAATATAATCCAATACATTCTAGTTTTACAAAGATAGTTCACTCTTGGAAAACCAGATAACAGGATATTATTAACATCAAAAGCAATAAAATATCTTTTGCTTATCAAAAACAAAAACAAAAAAAATCAACAAACCACATGTTTAGTTGGACCAATTACAAATATTACAAAGGGAATTTATAGAGTTTGGTTCAGATGATTCAATAGAAACCTTCCACAAAAGTGACAACAGGATTGAAATGGATACAAAAGATGTCACCACTAGAGTAAATTGGAGGCATCATAGTTAGCAAATATTACATGACCACCACCTCAGCTACCATCTGCATTCCTTAGGAAATAAAACCATATTGTCATCTCTAGTCAACATTTCAAAATCAATATTATCAATAAGAATAGTGCAACACTGTATTAATCCATAACAAGTTTTACATTCTAGCAAATATAGCTATCAACATAATCAAATCAAGTTCCATTTGAGTTTGTAAACAAAGTATTTGATGCAATTTCTATTTCTTTTAAAAAAAGGATAATAAATTAGAAAGCTAGATTCCATCATTTTCCTTCCTTAAATAATCCGTCACACCAAAATATACAATTTACTTACACCACTCAGTATCTACCAGTCAACACCAAAGAACTAATATCATGTGGAAAGCAAGACTAAGTATAAATCAGAAATAAAATCAAGTAAAACCATGAAATTCCAGCCTTTGAAGGCATCTTAGTCGTGTTACTTTGCTATCCTTTGGGGAATTGATTTATGCCATCTACTCAATAAGCTTAATAGTTCACTCAAACATTGTTGTGCTTACCTATTTTTCCTATATATAAATGTTCCAAGTTGGAAAACAAATACCTGAAACTTTAATTTGAAAAATTTTAAAATGGTTAAATATATAAATGTAAATATTTTTTTTAGTCTTTAATAAATAAATCATTTGATTTTGATCCCTCATTTTCTAAAATACGTGAATTGTAGTCCCTATATTTTACAAAAAAAAAATGTCTCCTTTTACATACTCTCTCATTTATAGAAATAGGGATCACACGACACATTTTTATAAACTAATGTTTTAGCCCGTGCATTGCACGGACTTATTCAAATTTTCACTACTTATTTATATAGTCAATAGAAAGAAATTTGAAACAAAAACTAAGGATTCTATAGCACATCGATTTTTTTTAAAAAAGAGATAATTATAATAGAAATTAGAAACTATAAAATTTTAAAGAAAAAATAAGGGAAGATATAACGATGCAACTTTAATTTTTTTAATATTAACTTTGAAAATTTAAAAGTAAATTGAATTAAGGATTTGAAATTATTGACGAAAGAGAGAAATCTTCGGAATTAAAAAATAGTTAGAAAAACTAATAAAAGAAATATCAAAAGAAAAAGATAGCATGAGATAAAGAAGTGAATGGAGGTAGTTATATAAATATTGTAAATGCGAGTAGTTAGAGAAATTGATAAGAGAAACTTCAGGAAATGTAGAACCAAATCCATGTTGGGAAAGTGAACTACACCACAAATGAGAGTGAATGTGAGGGAGAATGGGAAGAGTGGAGTAATAAGAACACAAATAGACTTATATATATATATATATATATATATATATATATATATATATATATATATATGAGGAGGGATCCACTTACTCCAAAAGTAAGTATAAGAGACTTACTCTTCATCCTCACCATTCATTTTCTTGAAATCTAATGGTTAAGATTAATTACTCATTACAACCATTAGATTTCAAAAAAATGAATGGTGAGGATGAAGAGTAAATCTTTTATACTTACTCTTGGAGTAAGTGGATCCCTCTTATATATATATATATATATATATATATATATATATATATATATATATATATATATATATATATGATCTTTGAAAAGACAACTCTTAATTCACAATTTAATAAATAACTTTTCAGTTATTGACATGAAATTACTATTCATTCCATTAAATCAATTTTAGTTTATTTAAATTTCAAACAAAATTAAACCTCACAATCCAAAGCATCTCGGTGACACTACAAAATGGTTTGAACCAAATATTATATGGGTAGATAATAATTAACATGACCAGTATATTTTAATTTCTTGGGGCTTCCGCCACAATTATCACATAAAATAAAATAAAAATAAAAATGACATGATGAAGTAGAAATAGAAATAAAATAGCCACGTTAAACTCATCTATACATGTAGTAATATTAACACACTATACTTTCTCAAAATATAGAATTGAAGCGTGCTGGACGATTCCTACTCATGCAACAGGTCATATTGTCACTTCATTGTTTATCTTGATGGCAGGAATGTGAGCAATCTTAGACCAGTATTTCCCTTTCTGACTTTGATACCTTGCTTCTAGTAAAGGACAGTCACTTATCTCCAGTAATTCAAGAGAGCATGGCAGCTGATCTTCTGACAAGGACTCAAGGCTTTTACAATCCCAAATGTCAAGCTTTGTGAGGGAAGTAAGATATTGAAGCCCTTTTCCTTCCAAACACTTCAAACCTTTAAAAACTCGATAGGTGCAGATGCTGGAGAGAAGTGGGCAGTGACGACTCTTTCAGCAGAGTGTTAACAACATCTTCCTCCCCACAACCCCGAATGGTAAGATCAGACAGAGAAGTGAGGCGTTGGAATAGCAAACCTAACTCATGTTTAGACATACATGATAGCATTCCAACATCAACGTCAAGTCTTCGTAAACTGGAAGGAAAACACCTTGGGCAGAATGATGCTAGCTCTGGAAGCCCATAAAGGAATAACCGAACGGCAGGGAGATCAATCAGTTCTGGAAGTGACCTAAGATTCTTACAATCACAGACATCAAGATGAATTAATTTGAGAGCAGCCGTTCCTCCTTGAGTAGTAATTGCTTCCATGCTGGTACAATCCTCGATAATAAGAAATTGTAGGGAAGGGAAACAATCTAATGGAAAGGACGCCAGGGAATAACAGCTTCTCCAAATGGTCAGATATTCAAGTGATGTGTATCTGTGCCATGATTCGGAAGACAGAAATTCTAAGTTCCCACAATCGTAAATGTCAAGTGATTGCAATGACGTTGGCAAACCATCAGCTGGGAAGGAAATCAAAGTGGAGATATTTTTAAGAGTCAACCTTTGAAGACAATTGGCAGCTAGTATCATTCTTGGCCAATATGACAAACTGTCACACTTTCCAATGGATAGATTCCTATAAGAAAAGTCGTCAAGCAAGGACAACAAGCCTTCTCCCCCTTCACTAATATCTACTTATTCAATTGATGTGTTCCAGTGCAGATCACATGATTTTGCCTCTAGCTGGTTGCACTCTGATATACTAACCTCTGTCAATGAAGGTAGATGGTTGGGCAGGTTTCTTCTCAACTTGGGGCACTTCCTTAAACTCAAACGCTTCAGGAAAGGAAAAGGAAATTTGCTGCCTTCACCTTCAGATGGTAGCCACTCCTCCCATTCTGACATCTCTTCAAACTGGATACTCTCCAACAATGGAAATGGTTGAAATGAAAGGGAACCTCCATTGTTGCAATAGAAATCGTCACGGACTGTCTTGACCATTTTCATCCTTTTAATCACAAGCTCTTTAAGAGAAGGTAATTGTCCAAATGGTGCAAAGGACTGTAACATTAGAATATGAAGAGTCACCCAACCATTTTCGAAAGCTTGTGCCACTGTAGTATCTGATGCAGAGTTTCTTTAAATTTGTTGATGGTTGCAGGTTCTCAAGTGCATCTTTCTCAATTTGTGAATCTTGTGGGTCACTGCCCCATTCCAGCGTAAGCTCCTCAATATGCTCTTTTTTCTTTAAATCAGATTGAAATGCATCCTTGGGATCAACAACATTTTGTAGCTTCAAAATGGAAAGCATACCTTGCAAGTGAGGAAAATTTCTTAATTCTCCAATGGTTACTCCATCTTCTCTGCCTATAACAAAAGTAGTCAACACTCGGAGATCTTGTAGCTTACATATTTGTGCTGGCATCTCCAACAACTTTGTGTCTCTAATATCAAGGTGACGTAAATTGACCAAATTTCCTATCTGTTCAGGCAGATGAGTAAGAAATTTACAATTTGATAATTTCAAAGCCTGCAAATTGTAAAGCCTACAGGTTGCATCGGGCAACCTTTTGATAGAAGTATAGGAAAGGTCAAGATACTGCAAAAGTACCAAACTGCTTATTGAATTAGGCAGCTCAGTGATATTTTCATATCTAAACAAGGACAATGTTCGCAAATATCTTAGTTTTGGCAGCCAATCACGTGACACCTTTTTGGTTACACAACAATAATCATCTCTAGATAGTGGTAAAAAGGTGTGCAATAACTTTAGCTCATACAAGCCCTCAAATCTTTTAGAGACATCAAACTCTGTTGGAGGATATGCTATATGGCGAACAGTTATTGGGGCTTCACCTCCTTCAAAGTAACAAGATCTCTTACCAGATACTAGTTTGGCTAAATCATAGATAAGGTCATGCATTCGAAACTTTTCCATTGTTGCAGTTTTGTCTTTTTCAATTAAAGAGCTAGATAATAATTCATTGATGTAGTCTTCACCTGCTGTTTTCATTGCCTTCTCTCCGTGGATTTGTTGAAGAAAGCCTTCAGCCATCCATAACACGATCAATTCCTTCCTATCCAACCAATGTTGTCTAGGAAAAATTAAGCAATAGGCAAAACATCTTTTCAAATGTGGTGAAAGATGAAGATAACTTATGCATAAAGCTGGTAAAACTTCATTATTTGCCCACATGTTGTTGTTCAGAATTCCATTCCAGTACTCTGCATCAACATTTGGTCGCAGAAGACCTCCCAGTGTTTTTGCTGCTAATGGTAGACCATTGCATTTGTTGCAATTTTTCTACCAATTTCTTCTAGGATTGGATATTTGTCATATCCTTGATTTCCAAATGCATGTTTAGCAAGTATACACCAACAGTTTTCATCTGTAAGATGTTTCAGCTCATGCATGGGAAATGTACGAGTGATTTCTGCAACTCTGTATTGTCGGGTTGTCACAATGATTTTACTTCCCTTTTTCCCACAGCTAAAAGGTGCTATTAGCTGATCCCAATCATTATACTGCATATTCCAAATGTCATCGAGCACAAGCAGAAATTTTTTATCTTTAAAGGTGTTCTTCAATTCAACACGAAGAACATCAAAATTAGTAATATCACGGGTTTTAGAAGTGGCAGATTTAACAATTTCCTTTGTTGCCATAGACACATCAAAAGGATCAGATACCCATGCCCAAGCTTTGAGATCAAAATGGTTCTGCACTGCATCATCATTTAAAAGGCTCTGAGCTAGAGTTGTTTTTCCTAGACCTCCCATGCCGCATATTGTCAGCACTTGTATATTACTATTGTTCTCATCTTCATCAGAGAGAAGCATGCTCAACAGCTTCTTTTTCTCATCCTCTCTTGCAACAACATATTCCACTGATCGATCTGTTTCTTTTCTACACGAGACTCTGCCAGCAACAATTTTCAAACCGAGACTATCTATCTGTTTCTGAAAATTTTCTAGCCTTCTAGATATTGCTTCAAGCTTGGAATTCATGCTCCTATAGAATTGATTAAAGGGAGAAGAAAATAATGACCACACCTGGCTAGTAAAGGTTTTAAACTCTCCCTCGACCTTGCACCTCAGAGAGTCTGTGTTGATTTCATCCAACAGATCCTCTGCGTCGAAGACAGCATCTTTCAACTCATCAAGCCATGCCTTCACTGCTGGATTAGTGATATGTTTCTCTTCAGCATCATTGAGCACAGCATTGAGTGTCAACAGCTTTACCTTCAGCTCATCCAAGAGGGAAACATTCAGCTTTCTATTGGCAAAGAAATCTCGAAACTCCGTAGAAGTAATCCTATCCAACAAGATCTCCACAGAAGTAGAGATGAGTGCCTCTCCCACCATAGCTAAGGCCATTTCTTCTCTGTTCACGACACCTCAATTATAAACATGCTAATTAACCTCTAAAACTTGAAATTGACTCATTTATATAATAAGGGGTTAACTAACATTTTAGTCCCTGAACTTTTTCAAAATTCGGGTTTTAGTCCTTGAATAAAAGTTTGACTTGTTAAGGTCCCTCAACTTTTTTCCATTAAGATTTTTGTCCCTGAACAAAATATTGATCGATCAAGGTCCCTAAACTTTTTAAGAACTCGGTTTTTAGTGCTTGAACAAAAGTTTGAACCCCATTTTTTATTTATTTAATGGGGTTTTAGGGACTAAAAATCAAATTTTTAAAAAGTTTAAGGACCTTGACCGGTTGAACTTTTGTTCAAGGATTAAAAACCTAAACTAAAAAAAGTTGAGGGAGTCAACCTTTTGTTCAGGACTAAAAACCGAATTTCGAAAAAGTTTAGGAACTAAAAATTTAATTAACCCTATAATAAGTTTAAAGTTAAATTTTTTTTATGAGTTTAAAGTTATGTTTAAACTTACTTATCTATTAAAACAAAGGCTAAAAGAACTTACTCTTTTACTCTATCATCTTATTTTTTTAATTTTAGTTTAATCCCTTAATTCAAAAAGTTCCACTTTAACCTCTTAAAATATCTATATTAGACCAAATTGATTATTTAATTAGTTTTCTTATATTAGCAGTGTTAATTTCGCCTGACATGTCAAACCTTCATATGATGAACATGGCACGTTATCTGCTCAACCAATCACCACGGGCTTTATTGGATGGGAAAGTTGCAGAGGAAGTCTGGACTGGTAACCCGGTTGATTTTAATAATTTAAGAATATTTGGGTGTCCTGCTTTTGCGCATATATCCAGTGATGAAAGATCTAAACTTGATCCAAAGTCCAAAAAGTGTGTTTTCGTAGGTTATTCCAAAGGCGTGAAGGGGTTCAAGTTTTGGGATCCAGCTTCCAAGAAGATGGTGATCAGTAGGGATGCAGTGTTTGATGAGCAGTCCATGATGCCACAGATAGTTGAGACACATGAGTCAGTGCTAGATGAAGCTTCCCCTAGCTCCGTGGAGGTTCAAGTGGACTTTGAGCATCTGCCGGTGATTCCTAAGAGGGCAAAATCATGCAGTCCAAGACCTGAGGCCACACCTGCACTTGAGCCTAGACAAGATAGTCTAGCAGGACCACATGAGTACATTCTTGTCAGAGATAGAAAACGTCGCACTATTAAACCCATTGTCCGATATGGGTTTGAAGAGTTGGCTTTTTTTGCACTTCTCACTAGTTCAGGAGACCCATCTACCTTTCAAGAGGCTATGATCAGCCAGGAGAAAGACAGATGGATGAGTGCTATGGTGGAGGAGATGGAGTCTTTGCAAAATAATCAGACATGGGAGCTAGTTGAGCTTCCTCCAGGCAAGATAGCCATAGGGTGCAAATGGGTGTACAAGAGGAAACCTCCAATATCAGAAAAAGAAGGGGAAAAGTTCAAGGCTCACCTAGTAGCAAAAGGATATTCAAAGCAGAAGGGGATTGACTATGATGAGGTTTTCTCCCCAGTCGTGAGGCATACTTCTATCAGGGCAGTATTAGCCTTGGTAGCCAGTTGAGATATGCACTTGGAGTAGATGGATGTGAAGACAACTTTTCGTCATAGAGATCTAAAGGAGCAGATTTATATGGAGTAGCCAAAAGGGTTCAGTAAAAATGGACCGGGCTGGCTAGTTTGTAAGTTGAAGAGGTCTCTGTATGGATTGAAGCAGTCAGTGGTACAAGCGTTTTGATTCTTACATGCTTCGGATTGGCTATAGGCGATGTGAGTATGACTGCTGTGTTTATGTGAGGAGCCTTGATGATGGCTCTTTTATTTTTTTATGTGGATGATATGTTGATTGCTGGTAACCATTTATGTGATATGAATAAGTTGAAATCCATGCTGGGCAAGGAGTTTGACATGAAGGACATAGGTCCTGCCACGAAGATTCTTGGCATGGAGATTCACAGGGACATGAGGTCTAGAAGACTATGGCTCTCACATCAGGGCTATGTTGAGAAGGTGCTGGACAAGTTTAGCATGAGTAATGCTAAGTCAGTGAGTAGTCCACTTGCAAACTACTTCAAGCATTCTGTAGATCAGTGCCCAAAGACAGATGAAAAGGTGGAATACATGTCAAAGGTTTCATATGCCAATGCAGTTGGTTGCCTGATGTATGCTATGGTTTGCACTAGACCAGATTTGGGACATGCTGTAAGCCAAGTCTATAAGTTTATGTCAAAGCCAAGGAAGCGACATTGGGAAGCAGTGAAGTGGATCTTCAGGTACCTAAAGGGTACAACAAGGCATGGTATCATGTTTGGCAGTCAACAGGGTGATCCTTCAATTGTGGGTTATGTGGATTCTGACTATGCTGGTGATTTGGATGACAAGAGGTCTACAACAGGGTATGTTTTTACTTTTGCAGGTAGGCCTATTTGTTGGAAGTCCATTGTTCAGTTTACTATTATGTCAACAATTGAAGCAGAGTACATGGCAGTAGCAGAGGCTAGTAAAAAAGCTGTGTGGTTCATGGGGCTAACAAAGGAGCTGGGCATTGAGCAAGGTAAGTTCAGTTGCATTGTGATAGTCAGAGTGCTATTGATTTGGCAAAGAATCGGATGTATCATGCTAGAACCAAGCATATTGATGTGAGGTTCCCCACAAGATCTGGGAGTTGATGGCATCTGGTCAGATTTTGCTCAGGAAGGTTCACACTTCAGAGAATGCAGCTGATATGTTAACCAAGGCGGTTACAGCTGACAAGTTCAAGCATTGCTTGGACTTGTTGAATGTTGCTCGGTGCTAAACGTGACTAGAACCCCCAACCCAAGAGACATATAGGATATGAAGTGGACTTGCTATTATCTTCCATGGGGCCGAATATTCGCCAAGGTGGAGATTGTTGTGCATGGCTTATATTCTATGAGTGAGCAGTTTGGGTTTAGGCCACTTGTTGTTGGGTTACGAAATAAGTGGGTTAGGGGTACCGGGGTTTAGCCCTGCGGTACGGTACAAGGATAATATTGTAAGTCTATATCGTGGTTTATTCTATATAAACTGATGTAACCTTATTGGCCAAATACCAATAATAGAAAATAGCCGCTCTGCTCCCTAGGACGTAGGCACACTTGCTAAACCTCGTTAAATCTCGTGTCTCTATGTGTACATATGATTACTCTGATATTTAGAATTCTGGTTGCTATTGCTAACACACTAATTACAGAGATGGGAATTACAAAAGTTTTAATATCATTGAAATGACAATTCACTTTGTTCTTTAGTGGCAGTTACAGTGAGCATAGGGTGTAATGAGTATAATGTACTAATTGGAGAAATGTGAGTTACAAAAGTTTTAACATCAATTAAGAGTTATTCAGGTGAGAGATTGGAGGAAGTAGAGGATGACACAACAACAGAACATGTGATGAGGTGAAAGATGTCATATTGATGTCTAACCGTATTGTTTTGCAACTCATAAATTATAAATAGATAGATAAATAGATTTTTATGTTTTATATAGTGATTAATTTTAATTAATTTATAACTGATTCTTAAAATTATATTTAAGTTGACGGTTTCACATCTTTTTGGTTTAAAAGTTGAAATAGTTTTAGAACATTTATGAGATGAATGTAAATTGAGCTGAAACCTAAAAGAAAAAGTGGTTAGAATTTATAACAATAAATAATCATAATGATAATTTTATGTTGCTAAATTAAATTCACACTAAATCACCACATCAGAGTTATTTTTAAATAAAAAATCATGTAAGCATACATATTTAAGATGAATAAAGAAATAAATTTAGAGAAGAATCAATTTTTTGTTTTTAAAATAAAGAAATATAGTATATTTTTAATTTTTTTTTTCACATGTCTTATTTTATTTTATTTTTTTGTAAAGGCCACATGTATCCGACACACTCGTGGCAATTATGCTGGGTAGACAGTTCTATACTGTATCCTCCTCATGACATTTTGTAGCACAAGAGACATGGGATCATTCGGTGATCATTGCAATTGTAGGTTTGTAAAAACGAAAGAAAACCACAATAGGTCTACTGTAAGAAATTAAATTTTGATTACAATTAAAAATAAGTAATCTGCTAAAGTTCAAAATATAAACAAAAAGAAAGTCAATTAAAAAAATAAGGAACCAACACAATTACCTTTGCAGATATTGAGTTATCTTTTTTGTTCCATCAAGCCAAGGATTTCCAATTTGCCACACACAGATTGCAAATGTGGTTAATCAACAAGCAGAGAAATAAAAATGCATTGGGTGGTGGTTAATGAATAAGCACAAAAATAAAATGTATTACTAAATGAGTCACGATATATTTTGAACCTGAAAAGCCCAACTTGTATTGCTTGATCCCATGCCAATGGATAGCAAGGTTTGCTAATGAGTAAACTGCTAATGATGATATCAACTCCTTGTACCTTGATTATTTAGACCAAGAGTCTTGTCTTCAATGGTGATAACCATATTCTTATAACAATCAGGGGATCAATGCTTATAATTCTTCACACGTGTCATTTCAAATGTCTAATTCTAGCCTTAGCTTTGCAGAAATTGTCTAAAATGAACAAATAGATTGCAGACCTGAAGCTTAATACTAAAGGTCAATCGTGCCTAGCTAGTAAGTATGTCTAGTATTTGGGACAAATAGAGTGATAAATAGTCAGTTTCAAGCTTACCAAATAGATGAGGAGTAACAGTTGCTAGCTATTCTTTTCTGTAACTGTTAACTGTTGCTAGCATTAATTAATTATTTAACTGTTGATTGTTTCTTGAATAAAAGAACGTGACTCACAAAGCAAAACAACTGTTGTGTAAAATTCATGTTGACAGCTGTTTCAATTTGCTCATGTGGCATGAAATGAAAACAGAAAAACAATCCACATGATAGCTTCTAAGCTTGTGTGACCAGCTTTTATATATTATAAATAGATTGGTTGAAATTTATTATAAATCGCCATTTTTTTTTTATTGAGTAGATAAAGTGTGACTTTTATATTGTTAGAGTGGAATATGGCAGATAAGGAATACATTGTAGTGTCCCTTATAAAAAAAAAAAATCCACTGTAATATCATTTTGTTGTTCAAAGGAAGATTAAAATGAAAAATTGAATAAATGAGAATAATATTATTTTTGTTTGCTGACAAATTTTATTTTTATTTTGATAAATAATTTATTGACTATCAAATGACAAGGAAGTTAAAAAAACCAGATATAAAAGAATTACATGGCTAAAAATAAAAGAATGAAGATAAAAAAAAATTTATGGGTTGTCTTGTAATGTTTGGTGTATGTGTAAGTTAATGAGAAGAGAAGCAAGATGAGAGGTAGATGTTTATTGATTCTAAAACTTTTAAATGATTTCAAGTGTGGTTTCGAGGGTTTAATTACGCTTTGTATTAAGGTGAAAGCTTTGATTCCTGGAAATTAAAAAATTTCCATGTGTTAAATGTCTCCTTAAGTTTTCCATACTTTGCAACATCTTAGTTTCCCATGGAATAGATTTGTCAAAACCAAGTCAATTATTTTTCCTATACAATGATTATATACAAAACATAAGTAGTTAAGAATTTGATACCACCTTTAAGTGCAAATTCTAATACCAAAAGGAGTGGGTTGCTAGATTATATTAATATTGAAAGGAGCTATAAACTATCATTTTATATGATATTTCTTGTATCATAAATATATGCTTTTAAAATTTTATTAAAACGTTGCTTTTTTTAAAGTCAAAAATCAAATATTTTATAATCTAACTCATTGATATTCTTTCCCCATAACTATATTCTTTTATTTTTTTTAAAGTTTTAAACAAATAATATGAAATATTCAACCATGTAGGCTGAAGACTACGGAATTAGAAAGATCATACCAAAAACCCAAAAGGTAAAAAGAGCATCCATCTTTCACATGCAAGCTAGCACTATAATAAAAACATTTTCAAATAAATATTCAACTTGGAGCAAACAAGGACCAAAGAACAGGGTTAACTTATAATTTATTACAAGAAAACATAGCTATCAATCATTATCCAACGATCCAACACAAAATCCAATTTCTGATATGCATAAAATTGGATGATCCCACACCATCATAAATATAATCCAATACATTCTAGTTTTACAAAGATAGTTCACTCCACGAAAACCAGATAATAGGACATTATTAACATCAAAAGCAATAAAATATCTTTTGCTTATCAAAAACAAAAACTAAAAAACATCAACAAACCACAGGTTTAGTTGGACCAATTACAAATGTTACAGAGGGAATTTGTAGAGTTTGGTTCAGATGATTCAACAGAAACCTTCGACAAAAGTGACAACAGGATTGAAATGGATACAAAAGATGTCACCACTAGAGTAAATTGGAGCCATCACAATCAGCAAATATTACATGACCACCACCTCAGCTACCGTCTGTATTCATTAGGAAATAAAACCATATTGTCATCTTTAGTCAACATTTCAAAATCAATATTATCAATAAGAATAGTTCAACACTGTATTAATCCATAACAAGTTTCAGATTCTAGCAAAGATAGCTATCAACATCATCAAATCAAGTTCCATTTGAGTTTGTAAACAAAGTATTTGATGCAATTTCTAATTTTCTTTTAAAAAAGGATAATAAATTAAAAAGCTAGATTCCATCATTTTCCTTCCTTAAATAATCCATCACACCAAAATATACAATTTACTTACACCACTCAGTATCTACCAGTCAACACCAAAGAACTAATATCATGTGAAAAGTAAGACTAAGTATATGCCATAAACAGTAAATCGGAAATAAAATCAAGTAAACCCATGAAATTCCAGCCTTTGAAGGCATCTTAGTCGTGTTAATTTGCTATCCTTGGGCAATTGATTTATGCCATCTACTCAATAAGCTTAATAGTTCACTCAAACATTGTTGTGCTTGCTTGTTTTTCCTATATATAAATGTTCCAAGTTGGAAAACAAATACCTGAAACTTTAATTTGAAAAATTATAAAAGGGTTAAATATATAAATATAAATATTTTTTTAGTCTTCAATAAATAAATCATTTGATTTTGATCCCTCATTTTCTAAAATACGTGAATTGTAGTCCCTATTTTTTTTACAAAAAATTGTCTCCTTTTACATACTCTCTCATTTATAGAAATAGGGATCATGTAACACCCTGAAAATTTCAACTCAGTTATATATATATATATATATATATATATATATATATATATATATATATTTCTCTGTAAGTAACTCTCTGGAATTAATTTTCTACAATTAATCCTCTGTAGTTACTTTCCTGTGTTTTTGTTTGTAAGTTGCTATAGAATTTTGTGTGATTGAATTGTCTATGTTATTTATTTATTTGTGTAGTGTAATATGTACTTAATGATCAAGTACGTATATTGTCTGTGTATGCTTATCTGTTATGCCTGCTAGTAATTAATTGAACTGAGATTAATTACTAGTAGTAAAATATTTAAAATATCTAGTGCTATGTACTAATTAGTTTATTGGTTGCAAATTGGTTTTAAGTATTTTAATTATATTAAATTCTAGTAACTTGCACACCAAGTTACCTCTTATAAAATTTATCTGTAAATCATTTCTTTACAGAGGAAATTTTATTTGAGCTACTAGAAAAGTTTTTATCACTAGAAGTTTTATAAAATAAATTAGATGTTTGGAATTAAGTTTTAAAATTTTAAAACACCCCTTTACGATTACACAGTATAAAATTACACTATGTAAATTAAAATGAGTAACCAAATTCCCTAATCCTAAGCTAAAGACACCTAAGCCAATGCATGCATGCATGTAATATACAATTAACACCTAATCCGCTCCCTAATGACACCTAGACTACATGCATGTAACCTAGGATGAACACCTAGCCTAAACTAAACACTAATCATCCCAAAACCCACAGCCTACCCCAAAATCCATCCAAACCCTTTTCATTTTCACAAAATCACTCTATCACTTAACACCAAATTCTCTCATCTCTCTCTCTTTTCTTCTCTTGACCGAGAGCTAGAGGAAGGCAAGGGAGGCCATTGAAGAGCTTGGTGGTTGCATGCAAAGCTTGGATCATCACCACCTCTAGCTTGTATTCTCATCAACATCTCTTTCTCTTCTCCTTGCTTGCTTTTGGCACTAGGTGAGGGAACTCTCTTGTGGACTCTTTGTTTTATTTTCTTGTTGAGAATATGGTTAAGGGCTGGGGGCCTTAACCATAGCATACATGCATGCCTCCATTGCTGAGAATTGAGATGTGTTTGAATTGTTTGTTGAGTTGAAATTGAATGAGTGGTGTTGAATTCTCTTGGCAGTAGTTGTGAGCCTTTGCATGTAAGGAGTAATTTCATTTTGACCTTGTAATTGGTATGGAAATCGCTCTGGAAACAAAGGAAGCTATGTACCTCTTTCTCAAAAATGGCTTTGATCAAGTTTTCTTTGAAAATTGTTAACTAAAAACTCGTTGGCAGTGGCTGTCCTTTCGTTTAGCACGGAACAACCCTCACTGTTTTGGCATTTTTGAAAGATCTAACCGTTGGTTTTGCCTGAAATTTGTTTCGAAAGAAAATAGACATAAAATGAAACAACTTTTATGTTGAAATATTTGCAAAATAATGTCATATTGGGGTTCATCCATGGCTCGAAAGTGGACTGTCCTGTTTTGGGGTTTCACTGGAACAGGGCTCGGTTTTTGTTAAAATTCTCCCTGTGTACTTAATATTTTTGAAATTTAATTAAACCTTTAAAAACTAGACAAAATAATATTTTTAACCATGTATATTACAAAAATTTCCAAGCATAATTTATAAATTAATTTTTCCAAAAGAAACAAACAATGGTTTAGGACCCTGTTTTGATGTCAAAATTGTAGGCTGTTAATAATATTTTTACTGGGAACAAATGAAATTGAATTTCGGAGCAAGAAATATCTTTTTGGAAAGATCAAGGGGTTAGCTTTAAACTTTAAAAAGTTTCAGTTAATTTGGTTTTGGGAAGTGGGAGAAATTACATTTCTTTGAGCTATGTTCAGTGGACACTAAAAATCTAGAGTTGCTGACTTAGAAAATTTTTATAAAATTTTCTAGATGTTGATTTTATAGGTGGGACACCTTTCTATAAACTAGATTTCAAGATCTTCTATTTGATATAAAAAAATTTAAATTCCGAGGTCATTTGCTTGTTTCAGTGGGAGCTCACATTCAGTACTACCAATGAAAATTTGACTCAATAACCAAATGTGATTATTAATGTGTACTTTTGTCATTTTATCTTTAACTAATATTTTGATTATGTGAGATAATGGATATAATATAACCATTATTTTGATTGATTCATTTAAGTCTCAGGGAGGAAAACCTTGAGCATTTGATATTGAAAGTGTGGTTTTCTCTGTTTTGGTGATACGGTCTCTCGACTGTAGTTTGAATCTGGTAGTAAAATTGTTTGTCGGTGTGATGTGTCTACAAGACTCGACGCGAGTACTTGCAGTAACTAGAATTGATTTCTAGTGTTAATAGCAAAATTGCTATTCAAAGATAAATACAACTTGTATAGTGAGCACATTTAAATGATCTAAGAGATTTTATTTATTTATTTTATTTTCATTTAGTTTGTTAAATATAAATTAATAAATGAACTCTTTTGGTGAGTATAAATATTTTCTTTTTATACAAATCATAAGACACTTGAGAGGGTAAGGAATATATAAAACAAAATAAAATATATGACGCGCTGTAACTTATGTGAGTTGAGAGTTGTACTATGAAGATACGAGAGTACGGCGGATCTCTGGAACTTCAAGAATTTAAGAAAGTCGCGTGGGATATTTCGGCTGCGAGTTATCTGTGAACCAAGGTTGGATTACGAATGACGCATCACCTGGGGTGATGAGATCGTTACGATGTAGCGATAAAGGCAAAGTCCTTATTTATATATGCATATGTGAGCGTAGAGGTGGTACCTTTAGCTCAGGGTCAATTCGTCCGCACCTGTACCATGTGCAACAAGAAACCCACAGGCGACAACAGAAAGAAAATAAACTCTGTGAGGAGAGTGTTGAGGAGTCAGTCCTCAAAGCATTAGATGACCACAGTTGGTACCTGGGAGATGATCGTAAGGAGGTAGTCCTTGGGGGATATATGGCGCCGAGTTGTGACGCTAGTCACATAGCCGACTTGGCAATCCCGACAGAAATTACGAGTCATCATCGATTGGTGAGAGCCCTGCCATTGTACCATGAAGAATGGGTGTACTCCCAATATGTCATCTAGCTTAAATTTGTGTAAGACCATTGAGTTCTGGAAGTTCCAGTGGCAGCTGGCCAGTGAAAAATGAGTCAAGTGTTCTAGTAATGAAAACGATTAGATGTCGAGTGTGATCGGTAGATAACCACATCGAAGTGGTTGATTGTAGATGTTTGTGACTTCTAAAGTCATTTTGTGTGTACTGCTTGACGAAGCAGAGAGTTACCCTCTTATTATTTTTTTTTTTTAGGATCAGATGGCAATTTCGGACCCGCAGCATTTCTGGGAAGTTGAGTGCCTCTACGGGAGGTGGGAGCCCGATTTGGTCAGACATGTAGATCATTTTACGGGTTATATTCGCTTGATTCATACGCCGGAGTATGAGCCCGGAGTTTATCCTATCATATATGAGTATTTAGCATGGTGGACACAACCTACGCCACCCTATTACCAGCTAGCCGAACTTGTAGAGATCATCTATGTCTCTTCGATTGCTACGTCATCTGGAGGGCCATGACCGCATCCGATTGACTCAGAGCGCATCCCCACTGAGTCCCAATCCTCCCAATTAGAGTTACAGTTAGGGGAGCACAACGATCCTGAGCATTGGGAGATGGCTCAGGCAGATGTGGAGGTACAGGCGGACATGGAGGAGGTTCCCGCTAAGGGGATTCAGGCGGTGCTAGTAGCAGCCACAATGGTGGCAGAGTTGGTTGTGGAGGCTCCAGCCAGTGGAGTGGGTTGGTTGGTGGAGTCTGACACAAAGGAGGATCCAGAGGAGGATCCCGAGGAGGACTCAGAGATAGAGTCCCTTGGGGATTCATTCGAGGTTTCCTCTCGCGAGTCTCACTGTTAGGACCACATTGACTAACAACCCACCTAGGCTGCTGGGTTGAGTCTTTCATAGGGTAGGTGTAGACGATGACTACTCTGAGAGCTAGGATCTTACTTTGTTTTATCATGTATTTGGTTAGGTAGATCTAGGCATCTCAGATATTTTGTTGTACATATTCAGTTATCATGTGGACCATGTAGTATCTTTCTGTACTTATGCTCAGGGAGTACGTTATGTCTTTTGGTTACATATATGTATATATACATGTTTACATTTCCAGTCATATGCATCTTCCATTGTTTTACTTCCGCATATTCGAAAATTAATTTATTCTTTTACGATTGAAGTTACGCTTGACCTTTTTGTTGAATTAAATAACACATTATAATTGCTAAAGGAAATTATAACTTTCGCAATTAAAAATTGAATTTAAAAGTTTTAAAAATTTCACTGAAATTCCGGTTATGTTTCTTTCAACTTTCACGTATTTTCTTAAGTAAATTAATTAAGGCACTTTATAAAATAATTAATTGAATCAAATATCGCATATTCATCATTATAGAATTTAGGGTGTTACAGATCACACGACACATTTTTATAAACTAGTGTTTTAGCTCGTGCAATGCACGGGCTTATTCAATTTACACTACCTTATTTATATAATCAATAGAAAGAAATTTGAAACAAAAACAAAGGATTATATAGCATATCGATTTTTTTTTAAAAAAAGAGATAATTATAATAGAAATTAGAAACTATAAAATTTTAAAGAAAAAATATGGGAAGATGTAACGATGTAACTTTAATTTTTTTAATATTAACTTTGAAAATTAAAAAATAAATTGAATTAAGGATATGAAATTATTGATGAAAGAAAGAAATCTTCGGAATTAAAAAATAGAGTTAGAAAAACTGATAAAAGAAATATCAAAAGAAAAAAGATAGCATGAGATAAAGAAGTAAATGGAGGTAGTTATATAAATATTGTAAATGTGAGTAGTTAGAGAAATTAATAAGAGAAACTTTAGGAAAAGTAGAACCAGATCCATGTTGGAAAAGTGAACTACACCACTTCATGAGAGGAGAGTATTCAAATGAGAGTGAATGTGAAGGAGAGTGGGGAGAGTGAATTAATAAGAATACATATAGACTTATTCATTTATGTATATAAGAAGATAAATGATTAAAAGAGATGATTTTTTTTTTTTTTAAAAGAGAGTGAACATTGCCATATTTGAAAAGACAACTCTTAATTCACAGTTTATTGAATAGCTTTTCAG
The DNA here is from genome assembly GCA_026413185.1 of Pueraria montana var. lobata. Lineage (NCBI taxonomy): Eukaryota > Viridiplantae > Streptophyta > Magnoliopsida > Fabales > Fabaceae > Pueraria > Pueraria montana. Next base: position 16,289,454 of record CM048655.1, read on the forward strand.
TTATTAACCTGAAATTACTATTCATTCTATTAAATCAATTTTATTTTCTTTAAATTTCAAATAAAATTAAACCTCACAATCCAAAGTGCCAGCTCGGTGACACTGCAAAATGGTTTGAACCAAATAGTATTTGGGTAGATAATAATTAGAGCAAATTATACTAACCTCCCCTTAGTTTAAAACTTATTACATGCGCATCCCCTCTTTATTTTACCCCTACACAAAACCCCCCTAATTTTGAACATGTATTACACTAGCACCCCCTAACCCCAAACTCCGTTAGTCTATTAACAGCCAGGAAGCATGTGACTTGCACATGTGTTTTAATGATTTTTTTCTTCTCCAAAATACCCTTACCCTCTTCGTTACCCGATTTACGTGTCCGGTTCTTCTTGTCCAACATCCTTCCATTTCCCTGCAATGTCATTTCTCATGTCCTTCCCTAAAAGATTCTTCATAATTTTTTTTTTCAATTTGGATTTGGCCAAGAATTTTATGAAAGAAGTAAAATTTAATTGAAAGAGATTTGTCATGTGGTTTTCACCACTCGCATTCTCAAACAAAAATTTAATTCTCAGTTACCGAAAATCAGAAGCCACGTTCAGAGTCTTAATTCTTGAAACCCATCCAAATCCATAAACCCATCCAAAAAGAGTCTTAATTCTTGAAACTTTTACTTTTAGCCTCTGTTTTTCCCCTTTCACATACACACAAAAGCAAACCTAGCTTTTTTCCTGAATTCATGTAAAATCTTCCCAAACTCAAACGCCCCAGCTTGTGCACAAGCAGATACCAAAGTCAAAATGTAACAATTCATGGGCATAAGTCAAATTGGAAAAAAATTAAAAATAAGAATTTATCACTGGAAAGAATGCATATCTATCAGGGTTGCTCTGGAAAAAAAAAGAGCAAAACTAAGAAAGTTTCAGATCTGACCACAATAATTAAGCCAAAAACACTGTAACAATTCCAAGTTTTTTAACACTGCTATAGCATCATTCCTAATAGATCGACGATCTCTGAATCTTCGTGTCTCAATTTTCGATGAATACTTCAACTTGATAATTTTTACGGGATCTTGAGTTCGTCCGCGTCGCACACGCGCAAATCAGTAACTCTTAGCGATAAGATCGATTTGTGCTACGTCTTCAAGAATCGCTATATTCAAGGAGGAAGCAACAAATGTCGATGTACTCGGAATCACAAATCTGAACGCATCTCCTTGTTGTAGTTGTTGTCTTGGTGGTGGTGTTCGTTTTGTTGCGGTTCAAGTAGTAGATCTGGCGGCGCGGAGTTGGGATCCAGTGGCAAAAATAGTGAAAGGGCGGCGGAGGGTCGTGGTTGTGGAAGGGGCACGGCGCGAAAGGTGAAAGGGAGGCGGGTGGTTGTGGAGGGGGTACGGCGGTGAAGGTTGACGAAGGAAGATAAAGATGAGAATGAGGAAGATGAAACGGAGATGAGGGGATACTCTCAAGATTAAGTGGAAGGGTTTTTTTGACCTTTCACTGCATATTAACACCGTTAGTTAACAATGTTAACTTAGGGAGTGTCAAAGTAATGCATTTTATCATAGGGGTGTTGAGTGTAATAAGTATATAATAGAGGGGAGGTCAGAGTAATTTGCTCTAATAATTAACGTGCCCAGTATATTTGAATTTCTTGGGGCTTCTGCCATAATTATCACATAAAATAAAATAAAAATAAAAATGACATGATGAAGTAGAAATAGAAATAAAATGGCCACGTTAAACTCATCTATACATGTAGTAATATTAACACACTATACTTTCTCAAAATATATAATTGAAGCATTTTTACCTTCTGCTGGACGATTCCTACTCATGCAATAGGTCATATTGTCACTTTATTGTTTATCTCGATGGCAGGAATGTGAGCAATCTTGGCCCAGTGTTTCCCTTTCCGACTTTGATACCTTGCTTCTAGTAAAGGACAGTCAATTATCTCCAGTAATTCAAGAGAGGATGGAAGCTGATCTTCTGGCAAGGACTCAAGGCTTTTACAATCCCAAATGTCAAGCATTGTGAGGGAAGTAAGATATTGAAGCCCGTTTCCTTCCAACATCTTTAAATCATCAAGATTCCGTAGGTGCAGATGCTGGAGAGAAGTGGGCAGTGACGACTCTTTCAGCAGGGTGTTAACAACATCTTCCTCCCCAGAACCCCGAATGTCAAGATAAGACAGAGAAGTGAGGCGTTGGAATAGGAAACCTAACTCATGTTTAGACATACATGATAGCATTCCAACATCAACGCCAAGTCTTCGTAAACTGGAAGGAAAACACCTTGGGGACAATGATGTTAGCTCTAGAAGCCCATAAAGGATTAAACATTGAAGGGCAGGGAGATCAATCAGTTCTGGAAGTGACCTAAGATTCTTACAATCACAGACACAAAGATAATCTAATTCGAGAGCAGCCATTCCACCTTGAGTAGTAATTGCTTCCATGCTGGGACAATCCTCGATATAAAGAAATTGTAGGGAAGGGAAACAATCTAATGGAAAGGACGCCAGGGAATGACAGCTTCTCCAAATGGTCAGAGATTCAAGTGATGTGTATCTGTGCCATGATTCGGAAGACAGAAATTCTAAGTTCCCACAGTCGTCAATGTCAAGTGATTGCAATGACGTTGGCAAACCATCAGCTGGGAAGGAAATCAAAGTGGAGATATTTCTAAGAGTCAACTTTTGAAGACAATTGGCAGCTAGTATCACTCTTGGCAAAGATGACAAACTGTCACACTTTTCAATGTGTAGATTCCTATAAGAAAAGTTGTCAAGCAAGGACAACAAGCCTTCTCCCCCTTCACTAATATGTACTGATTCAATGGATGTGTTCCAGTGCACATCACATGATTTTGCCTCTAGCTGATTGCACTCTGATATACGAACATCTGTCAGTGAAGGTAGATGGTTGGGCAGGTTTCTTCTCAACTTGGGACACTTCCGTAAACTCAAATTCTTTAGGAAAGGAAAAGGAAATTTGCTGCCTTCACCTTCAAATGGTAGCCACTCCTCCCATTCTGACATTTCTTCAAATTGGATACTCTCCAAATGTGGAAATGGTTGAAATGAAAGGGAACCTCCATTGTTGAAGTAGAATTCGTCACCAACTGTCTTGACCATTTTCATCCTTTTAATCACAAGCTCCTTAAGAGAAGGTAATTGTCCAAATGATGGAAGTGAAAAGCAATAGTTGCAATCACTGATGGAAAGGACTATAACATTAGAATATGAAGAGTCACCCAACCATTTTGGAAAGCTTGTGCCACTGTAGTATCTGATGCAGAGTTTCTTTAAATTTGTTGATGGTTGCAGGTTCTCAAGTACATCTTTCTCAATTTGTGAATCTTGTGGGTCACTGCCCCACTCCAGCGTAAGCTCCTCAATATGCTCTTTTTTCTTTAAGTCAGCTTGAAATGCATCCTTGGGATCAAAAACATTTTGTAGCTTCAAAATGGAAAGTGTACCTTGCAAGTAAGGAAATTTTCTTAATTCTCCGATAGTTACTCCATCTTCTCTGCCTACAACAAAAGAAGTCAGCACACGGAGATCTTGTAGCTTGCATATTTGTGCAGGCATTGCCAACAAATTCGTGTCTCTAATATCAAGGTGGCGTAAATTGATCAAATTTCCTATCTGTTCAGGCAGCTGAGTAAGAAATTTACAATTTGATAATTTCAAAGTCTGTAAATTGTAAAGCCTAAAGGTTGCATCGGGCAACCTTTTGATTGAAGTATAGGAAAGGTCAAGATACCGCAAAAGAACCAAATTGCTTATTGAATCAGGCAGCTCATTGATATTTTTGTATGGAGACAATGACAATGTTCGTAAATATCTTAGTTTTGGCAGCCAATCATGCGACACCTTTTTGGTTACATAACATCCATAGGGTCCATATTTAGATAGTGGTAAAAAAGTTCGCAAAAACTTTAGCTCATACAAACCCTCAAATGTTTTAGAGACACCATAATCTCTTCTAGGAAATGCTAGATGGCGAACAGTTCCTTGGATTTCACCACCTTCAAAGTAGGAAGAACTTTTTCCAGATACAAGTCTAGATAAATCATAGATGAGGTCATGCATTCGAAACTTATCCTCCGCTTGAGTCTTGTCTTTTTCAATTAAAGATCTAGATAATAATTCATTAAAGTAGTCATCACCTGCTGATTCCATTGCTTTCTCTCCGTGGATTTGAAGAAAGCCTTCAGCCATCCATAACAGAATCAATTCCTTCCTATCCAACAAATGTTGTTTGGGAAAAATTGAGCAATAAGCAAAACATTTTTTCAAATGTGCTGGGAGATGAAGATAACTTATCCGTAAAGCTGGTAAAACCTCTTCATGTGCCCATAAGTTGCTGTTCAGGATTCTATTCCATTCCTTTGCATCAACATTTGATCGCAAAAGACCTCCCAACGTTTTAGCAGCTAAAGGTAGGCCATTGCATTTCATTGCAATTTTCCTACCAATTTCTTCTAGGATTTGATATTCATGGTAACCTTCATTTCCAAATGCATGTTCAGCAAGTATACACCAACAATTTTCGTCTGTTAGATGTTTCAGCTCATAAATGGGAAATGTATGTGTCATTTGTGCAACTTTCTGTTGTCGGGTTGTCACAATAATCTTACTTCCCTTTTTCCCACTGCTGAAAGGTGCTATTAGGTGATGCCAATCATTATACTTCTCATTCCAAAGGTCATCGAGCACAAGCAAAAACTTTTTATCTTTCAAGCTGTTCTTCAACTCAACACGAAGAGCATCAAAATCAGTACTATTACAATTTTTTGAAGTGACAGATTCAACAATTGTCTTTGTCACCCTAAACACATCAAAATCATCAGATATCCATGCCCAAGTTGTCAAATCAAAATGTTTCTTCACTGCACTATCATTATAAAGGCATTGAGCTAAGGTTGTTTTTCCCAGACCTCCCATGCCCAATATTGTTAGCACTTGTATATTATTCTTCTTCTCATCTTCATCAGAGAGAAGCATGCTCAGTAGCTTCTCTTTGTCATCCTCCCTTGCAACAACAACAGATTCAACCAATGAATCTGTAACTGTTCTGTGAGAGACTTTCCTAGAAACACTTTGCAAACCAAGAATATCTTTTTGTTTCACAAAATGTTCTAGCCTTCCAGATATTGCTTCAAGCTTGGAATTCATACTCTTATAGAATTTTTTAACACGAGAAGAAAGTAATGATCTGACCTTGGTAGTGAATGTTTTAGATTCTCCCTCCAGCTTGCATCTCAAAGCATCTGTGTTGATTTCATCCAACAAATCTTCTGCATCTAAGACAGCATCTTTCAACTCTTCAAGCCATTCCTTCACTGCAAGATTAGTGATCTGCTTCTCCTCAGAATCATTGAGCACAGCGTTAAGTGCCAACAGCTTTATCTTCAACTCATCCAACAAAGAAACATTCAGCTTTCTGCTGGAGGAGAAATCTCGAAACTCTGTTGAAGCTATCCTTTTTATTAAGAACTCCACAGAAGCAGAGATGAGTGCCTCTCCCACCATAGCAAGGGCCATTTCTTCTCTCTTTTTTTTTCTTTCTGAAAATAGTATCAGAACTCTGAAGGTTTAGTCGAATGCTGAAGGTGATTTGGTGTAGTGAGGAATTGAGGTATTATAATGCTTAAGTCGTAACAATGTTTTGATTTCACGGTGATGTAATTAAACGCATTAACAACTTTCTTTTTATCATAAAATATTAACTGACCAATAGTTTACACGGTTGGTGGATACCTCAATAATGCTAATATTTTATTTGCCTCTGTTGAGAAAACAAAGAAAAATACAATAATTTATAGGGTGACTCAATGAAAGCAACTTAAGGAAGGGGTAATAGTTTATTTCCTTGAACGTGACCATCCAACAACTCTGCATTTCGACTTTTTCAATGTATACTTCTCAGGTTTTTCCTGATTTCTTCGGGCTATGAAGAGTAAAAATAGTTGAAAACATGTTACAAAGTAGCTTATAACAAGGGAACAAATCCTGGTTCAAACAAAAAGATGCATGAACATAACAATGCTGTTTAAGAATAGTTAATTATACATTTTGTATACATTTATGAATTCCTAAAACTGGACACCTCATACCTCATTTTTTGATGCTTCTAAATTAGCATTCATGTTTACTTGATGCTTACACGGTTTGTGACTTTGTGTTTTCACTGTTCATGACACCTCAATTGTAAACCTGCTAATTAACCTCTAAAACTTGAAATTAACTCATTTATATAATAAGGAGTTAACGAAGATTTTAGTCCTTGAACTTTTCAAAATTCAGGTTTTGGTCCTTGAATAAAAGTTTGACTTGTTAAGGTCTCTCAACTTTTTTCCATTAAGATTTTTTGTCCATGAACAAAAAATTAATCAGTCAAGGTCCCTAAACTTTTTAAGAACTCAATTTTTAGTGCTTGAACAAAAGTTTGAACCCCATTATTTTATTTATTTAATGGGGTTTCAAAGACTAAAAATCAAAATTTTAAAATGTTTAAGGACCTTGACCGGTTGAACTTTTGTTTAAGGATTAAAAACCTTAACTAAAAAAATTGAGGGAGTCAACCTTTTGTTCAGGACTAAAAATCGAATTTTGAAAAAGTTTAGAACTAAAAATTTAATTAACCCTATAATAAGTTTAAAGTTTAAGTTTTTTTTTATGAGTTTAAAGTTATGTTTAAACTTACTTATCTATTAAAACAAAGGCTAAAATAACTTACTCTTTTACTCTATCATCTTATTTTTTTAATTTCAGTTTAATCCCTTAATTTTAAAAAGTTCCGCTTTAACCTCTTAAAATATCTATATTAGACCAAATTGATTAATTAATTAGTTTTCTTATATTAGCCATGTTAATTTTGCTAGACATGTCAAACCTTCATATGATGTGACATCTTATAGTTTGTCATGAATCACCAAATTAATATAGTATACTGACAAAAAAAATGAACTTAATCTAATAGAGAGACACTTTAAGAGATTAAAATAAAAAATTTTAAACATAAGGAATCAAAATGAAAAAAAAAAAAAGACAAGAAACAAAAAATATTTTAATTTAAATTTTAACTTAAGGATAAACTTTCTCTATAAACTAATTTTTCGACCCGTTATTTTAGTTGTTCATTTAATTTATTGACCCTTATATATTAGCATATATTATAATCATAAATTAATAAAAAGTCCATAAAAAATTAATATTAAAATCATATTATAAGTATAGTAGTAATATTAAAATAAAAGATAAGTGTTGTATAGTATAATAGTGTTTAAAAATAGTAGTTGAATAATAAAATTAAGGTTAAATTACAATTTTGATTCCCTTTAATTTGTGATCTGAGATTTTGGTTTTCTTTTTTTTTTTTCATGATTTTGGTTCACCTATTTCAGATTATTTGCAATTTTGGTTCAATCCTCAATTTTACATAGGCTTATTTTGTTATTTTTTACATTTTAATTAATCAAAATTATTTTTTATGGTACCTTAAGTGAATATGTTAGGTACATCGTTTTTTTTTTTACAGAAGATGTTAGGTACATGGTTCAATTAGATCAAAATTGTAAATTTATAAAATAAGGAACCAAAATTGTAGAAAAATAGGGATCAAAATCGTGGACCAAGAATTAAAAGGGACTAAAATTGCAATTTAACCTAAAATTACAATTCAATAACATTTTTACCTTCTTAATTTTATAATATTATTTATTTTTGTAATATTTTTAAATAATATTTTTTTACATAAAATAAGATTTTTTAGAAGGTAAAAGGTAGGAAAGTTATAAAATTAAATATGTAATATAAATCATCATTAAAGGATATTCTTATGATTTTATAAATTTTTTAAATGTAAAAGGCTTCAATATGAATTTTGATATATTGTTATATTGAAATGTAAAAGTTTTCAATCTCCCATATTCAATGATAAATTTAAAATCTCTTGACAAACAAATTATGAATTATATAATCAGAATATTTAATTTTAAGGGAAAAATTCCAAAAAGAAACGTATCATATATTTTAAAATAGATAATTAAATTAATCTCTAAAAATATAATTTTAATTTGTTAGTTTTAAAATTATAAAATTGTGTTCAAAATTTTTTAAGTATTTTTTATCAATTAAATTAAGCTTCATATTAATATTTTTTTAGAAAATAATTTCATCAACAAAGTTTATATTTATAAACTAATTTGATCTATGAAATAGTAAATATAAAATACTATAATATGCTAAAAACTTTTATTATGATAATAAAAATATAAAATACTAAAAATGATTATGGAGTCATATTATAATAATAAATTAATAAAAAGAAAAATAAAATTAATATTGAGATCATTTTATAATCATAGCAATGATATCAAAATAAAAGATAGTAATCGTATAGATAAATATATAGCCATGTTTAAAAAATAGTAGTTGAATAATAAACATATAAAAATATTTACAAAATTTCAATTTAACCTAGAATAACTAATCTATACAATTCAATAATATTTTTACCTTCTTAATTTTGTAATAATATTTATTTCTAAAATATTTTAAATAATTTGTTTTAGAAAGTAAAAGTAAGAAAGTCAAAAAATTAAATGTGTAATATAAATCATCATCATCAGATATTCTTATGATTTTATAAATTTTTAAATGTAAAACTTTTCAATATCAATTTTGATATTTTTTATATAAAAAATACTATTGAATTGTATAGATATTATAAAGTTAATATAATCATACAAATGATTTTCTATTATTTAGTATTTTTTTGGGGGGGCACGTAACTTGTTAATTGAGATAAATATTGAATAAATAAATATATAACAATGTTTAAAAAATAGTAGTACTGAAATAAATAATATTGTAAGAATAAGAAGGTAAAAATATTATTGTAATTTAAATTATATATGAACCAATTACGTATAAGTATATGAATGAATTGGAAGGAGCTCAATACTTAAATTTGATTTGTTTATTTATTTAAATAAGTTAACTACAAAACTTAGACTTAATTTATTAGAAAAAAAATATGAAAATTGAGTTTATTTTATTTAACTAATTTATAACTTAATTTTTCTTTATTTATCATCAAATATATTTTTGAAGTGTTTTTAAGTTTATTGTAAAATATTCAATAGATGTTTTCATGTTAGAAAATAAGATAAAAGTAAAAATAGAAAAGAAATAAAATAGTTTTTGGACATAATTATGTAGCGATACTTTTTTAAGTTAATATTATAATTTACTAAATATATCTCTTTAATGTAAAATTAACTACTATACTATCATTATTGTTGTTCTTGTTATACACAAGTTATTCACAAGTCTAATATTAAACCTGCTAAGGGATAAAACTTGAGATTACCTCATTTTTATAATAAGTAGTTTAAAGTTAAGCTTAAATTTATTTATCTATTTAAACACATGCATGAACTTGATTGAAGTTGAGTGTGAATTGTTTAGCTCATATATATCGCAAGTCTTTAATTATGATTATAAGCTTATTTTTATTACCTTTATATGAGAGATTTAGAAACATTTAGAAACATATTTCTCAGCAATTATCCATTTCCAAACTATAGAACCAAATTAACATATCTAAGTTGCAAAATGGTGCTCCTGCTGTTGATTTTTTATTTTTTTTTTATCTTTGCAAATACCTCAATAATGCAATAGTGATTACTGATTAGTTCTATTCATGTAGTCCCACTGGGTGCGATTGCTTACAAAAAGGAAAGTGCTATCGAGAAAGAGGGCAGTTGTTGTGCCAATTTTTTAAATGAAAAAAAAATGAACAATTAGGTAAGAATTTCTTTCCGTGATTTTTTTAGTATGTAAGTTATAATTTCAATACAATATCAAGAACAACTTGCTTCATACACTTAGCTAACCTTGTTAATTTATACTCTACAAAGGGACCTACAACGAAATATAGAAGCGTTCAAATTCCCACGCCTATAGCATATATCTTATCACACTTGACCACAAGTATTCATTTTTAAACTCTTCAACAATGTGTTAACAAGTCGTTGGTTCGAGGGGAACTGGACTCGATTCCTTAAGTAAAGTCTCGAGTTCGAGCCTTACGAATGAAAAAAACATGGTTGAAAGGAGAGAAAAAAACTCTTCAATAGTGTTTTGTCTTCCATAATGGAATTTTAAGGCTAAGCCACAATCCTAATATAAATTATTGAAAAATCTACCTAATTGAGCAACACTAATGATTTAACACATATTGTCTTTAAATAATTATTGAAACATCTACTTGATACATGCCATGATTTTTATCATTCATCAATTTATAATTCATTTTGATTGATAAATTTAATGTTCAATTTTATCAGTATATAATAATAAAAAATTACCACAAATGCTGGCAATTTACTATAATTTCATCAATTATATTAGACTTCTCAATCCAAAACAACCAAGATATTTAATTAAAGAAAAATAATAAATACAAACATAAAAATATTCTTATGTCACAAATAATAAACAACTTTTTTTTCATTTCTTCTTACATATTTATGCAATTCATTTTGTACTAAATGACATAACTAGATTCTATAATCATTAGTTACATATATGTGCATTTCATCCAACAAATCCTCTGCGTCTAAAATAGCATCTTTCAACTCATCAAACCATGCCTTCACTGCTGGATTAGTGATCTGTTTCTCAGCATCATTGAGCACAACATTGAGTGCCAACAGCTTTATCTTAAGCTCATCCAACAGAGAAATATTCAGATTTCTATTGGCAAAGAAATCTCGAAACTCTGCAGAAGTGATCCTATTCAACAAGATCTCCACAGAAGCAGAGATGAGTGCCTTTCCCACCATAGCGAAGGCCATTTCTTCTCTTGTTTAGCGGATTGTATCACTACCCTGAAGCTTTATCTAAATGTTGAATGTGATAGAGACTTGTCTTTGTGAGAAATTGTTGTACTACAATGGTCAATGTTTTGATTTCACATTCAGTAGTACTGTAAATACGTGAATCTCTATGCAGTTTTGGTTTTTATATTTTGCATAAATGTTGACTGACCGACAGTATGGCATCTTTGCATGTGTAGTCATGTGCTTGTATATTTTTTATTTACTGCACCAAGTATGGCATCATTGCATTTGTAGTCACATGCTTGTTTATCTTTTATTTACCTAAAAGCACACTTTTCAACAAAAATATATTCTAAGAACATTTTCATTATAATTTTTCTTTAAAATAAAATAAACTTACTCAGGTATAGTTGTTGCGTCTTTTTCTTTTTCTGGGTGCAAACGTCTTGATTACAATACTACAGTTTATTGTCTTTTTTTTCTTTTTTGAAGAAATACTACAGTTTATTGTTAAACTCTATCCAACAAGTATGCGATATATGTTATCCTTTTCACCGATAAACTTTCTTTCCTTGTTCTAATACTAGAAATAAAAGGAAAATAATTCCTCCTTCCTTCTATATACCTTTCCTTTCCATATAAATAAAATTTTGTTTACCCTCAATAAAACTAATATTTGTGTTTGCTTTTAGTTGAGTGAACTTAGTAAAATACAAAAGTTGAAAGCAACTTTTCCAAAGGCTAATGATAATTCTACCTCCCCTGTCTAATGAATATACCTCCCTTTTCCTTTTTTTTTTATCAATATTTTCTCCTAAATATCCTTTTAATTCATTTCCAATTTCAAATTAATTTTTCAGGAACCCCCTTTTCTCTGTCACTCACCTCCTCCTCTGTAGCTTCGTCACTCACCCCCTTTTCTGCGGCTCCGCAACGCTACCACTCAAACCCCTCTGCAACTCTTGCACTCACCCCCTCTTCCGCAGCTCTACAACTCACACCCCACCATCGCCACACTCTGGTTGTCAGTTGTCACTAACCCGACAAACACCAAAGCATTGATACACGAAGCTTGGTACACGATTAATACTGTAAATTGTGAGTTATGGCTTTAGCAAATTTTTATTTTGTTTTTATTTAAGCATTGTTGCAATTTTCATTATCAAGGTTGAATGGGAAATTCATAACCACTGTTCAACAACGTGGTGCTGCAATTATCAAAGCTAGAAATCTTTCAAGTGCACTATTAGCTGCTAGTGACCATATTAGAGATTGGGTTCTTGTAACTCCTCTTGTAGGTTTGGTTTTTGTTTGAATTTTAATTCAGGTTTTGTATGTCTCTCTAATCAGCTTATTGTTTATTTTTTTTTCTTTTTTCCATTGCAATTTTAGAGGATGTGGCGAAAGAAAGAAGTAAGTTGCGGAGGTGGGGGAAGGGGGTGAGTGTGCGGAGAAAGGGGTAAGTGGTAGAAGAAAGGGGGTAAGCAGAAAATTATTTCTGGAAGAACAATTTGAAATGGAGAATAAATTAGAAGGGTATTTAGGAGAAAACATTGAAAAAAAGGATGTATATTTATTAAATAGGGAAGGTATAATTATCATTTGCATTTTCCAAATAATGATAGCAAACACTGTATAGTGGTCATCCAACCACCCACTTTGCATTACAATTTTTTTATGTATACATACATGCATCTTCGTCATGATTTCTATTGGGTAGTTACAGAGCATAATAGTTTGGGTAAATACCCATTTTGGTCCCTGAAAGTGTATAGTGCTGACAAATTGGTCCTTGAAAGATGAAAAATTCAAATTTAGTCTCCGAATGTGCAAAAAGTGCTACAAATTAGTCCTGTCGTTAACTCATTTCCTTTAACCTTAGAGTGTCATTCACATAGTTGCCACGTGTCATCCACGTGGATGCCACGTGACAACCATTGACTTTTCACTTTAGTCTCTGAACTTAACAACTTGCTATCATTTTAGACCTTGAACTTAACCACTTACTAACATTTTGGTCCTTGAACTTAACCACTTACTAACATTTTGGTCCCTGAATTTAACCACATATTGTCATTTTAGTCACTAAAAGCACTTTTGAATTTTTAATTAAGTCTCATGCTGCATGTAAATTATTAGCATTGTCATCACCATATCTCCTTACTTCCGTTACATATCCATCATATTTTTCACCTTCCTCTTTCACACTTTGTAGTTCATCTTGACTTTCACCTCCACGATCTGGATGCAAAGTTAACCATTTATTCAATTGAAACATCAATTCTAATAGGAAAATAACACAAAAACATCTTTAAAAACTATTTAATTTTTCCTTAATAAACATTGTCTAATTTTTTCACTCAAAATGTGACCAAAGAATGAAAAATGACACGTGCTTCGCGTGCCACCAGAGGGTCATGTCCACTCAAGTCCTCTAATGCCCAAACCTTGAACAACGATGTGAAAATTGCAAAAAAAAAAAAAAAAAAAAAGGGCAAGATGTACTACACTTGCCCTATCGCAAGTGTATGTAAACAAATGATTCTAACACTTTCATTTTTCTCCCTTTCATGATTCTCAAGTTTTTTTAACTGTCTTTTCGTGATTAATGTTATTCCATAAAATAGATTAATTAAATAATTAATCTAACATTCTACACATATTAATAGCATATAAGATAATAGCTTGATTTGTGTAGAAGATATGGTTGTTAACTACTGCTATGTGATCACTCATAAATTAGTTTCATATTTATAGTATAATTTAAATGACGAAATTGGTAAGAGGAAGGTGAAAAATATGAGGGATAAAGAATGAAAGTGAGAGAATATGGGATGTGTGCACTAAAATACTAATGCTATTTATTGGATTACAACGGGAGAATTAGTTGCATATAATTGTTAGAGCATAATTGGTCATTGATTAGTGTTCTATTTTTCACATATTTTACATGTTTTTATTATTGATTTTGACCCTTTTAAGTGAGTTTTGTGAGAATGGACTTCATTGGGCCTCAATGTCAATTTTTGTTAATTTTCATAATTTTTCTCATTATGGGATTGAGTTATTGTTCAGGCCATAACTTTTGACTCCTATCTCCGATTGAGGCAATTATGGTCTTGTTGGAAACATAACGAAGTTTTCTATAAAGTTGTCTCTCACGGGCTTGGGCCAATTCAGAGTTTTTAAGGGTCAAAATGGACTGCAAAGTGGCACCCCTGCACTTGGAAATTTCAATTTTGCATTTTTGGGCTCTATTTGTGTTTAATGGCCCAATTAGACTTTTTGATAGGTTTTTAGTGGTTTAGTAAGTGGGCTGCAAATGCCATAGGAGAGCCCATGTAATAAATATACTTAGTCTCTTTGTAAATACAACACTTACATTACACTTTTATATAATTTTTCAGATCTAGATCAATTAAGTGTTCTCTTCTTTTTCTCTCCTCTTCATCTTTCTTCCCCTTTCTCTTCTCTTCTGAATTTTGTGTTTGAAGCTCTCAATGGTGATGATCATGGAGAGCTAAATCCTCTTTTCAATCCAAGGTTCCCAAGCTTGTGGCAAATTTGAGCTCCTATATGCTTCAATAACGAATTTATGAGCTATGCTTTTTCCCTTTTTTCTGTTTTTCAATTTTCTGAGTTCATGCATGATTATGTTGATATCTAGGAAATTGAATTAGGATTAGGAATAGGGTTAATTAATCCTTTCACAGCGATCGATTGACTACTTACTTCAATACGATTTGTGCTTGAATTCGTTTAAATTGAGGAATGCGATTGTTTTCCTAATTTTAATGAATGGATGCGAGATGATTTTCTCATGATTTCTTATTGGGCATGTTCATAGATTCGTTTTTCAATTTCTAGAACCATGATAATTTATCGAAGCATTGGATCCTTGGGTTGTTTTTAATTGCATTTCGTGTTTTGTTTTAATTTCTACTGCAAAAATTCCCCCTGTTTTCGAATTAACACCAAGTGTTTGATTAATTATGTCTTTGGAAGAATGAACTGTGTTGACCCCTATTGAACAAAATTATTGGGGAATTCAGTGCTTTTGGTAGTAATTCGATAATGCTATCAATGACAATATCAAATTTTGAATCATATAGGCAAACAACAAACTTCAGGAAAAATTTAGATATGTTGCTTAAGTTTAGGAAAAGCTAATTGTGCAGTTTATGTAAATTTATGAATTTTAAATTAGACAAATATAGTAACCATTGCAAAATTATCTCATATGAAACTTCAACAATTTATTAGTCTAGTTATGTATACAACACATATATCATAAGTAGCCCTAGTATTAAAAAAGTTCAGGTCAAAGTTAGATAAACTCATGATCAATGTATATGAGTAAATACTATTTAGGAACTTGCTATTTACACCTTTCATTTTTGCTAAGTACACCCACATCCCCTCTTTTTTTATTTTTAATTACCCTTTATACCCTTTTATCTTAAGTCGTTGCATCCCTTGAACCTCCCTTTTTCTCTTCCTTTGCACACATGCTCTCATGGTGTCGTTCGTCTCACAGTGTCGTACTCGTCTCATGGAGTCACAATGCCATACTTGTCTCCATCTTCTGTAACCCCATCACAAGCCATCCTCCACCCTCTTTCTGGAAATGTCTTTCTAGAACAACATATACCAATTCTAGAAAGACATTTCCAGAACTATATTATAGTTCCAAAAATATATTTTCAGAATTGGTATATGTTGTTCTGGAAAGACATTTCCGGTAGTTATAAAATGTACCTTAACCTTAATAAGTCACACTTAACAAGTCACACCAATGTTGATGTCCACACACTTATTTGAACGCAATACACTTGGAGTTGAAAGGCATGCTGGAGACCATCGTATATTCAAAATGCATATTCCAAATTGCCAAAAATAATGTCAAGAGCCACTGTCAAAAGCTTTGTTTTGCAATTAAGGTATGTTTTCTTATTAGTTTTTCTTACTTTTGCTGTGTAAAAAAAATGAAGTTTAGGATTACACTGTATAATAGATGAAGTTAGTGATGGACGTACCTTGAAATGTAGTGTCACATGGAGGAAAACACACAAAATTACATATAATATTGATGGAAATGCAATATTGTATAATGAATGTGAGGGTGAAGATGGGATTTAAAATTAGGGTTTAAAGAACAATAAAGATAGGATAAAAATAAGATTTTAAAGATAACAACCATGGGAGTGCAAGATAAGGGTATAAAATGGTAAATTTGGTAAAAATAAAAATAAAAAAGAGAATGAAGGTATACTTAGTAAAAATTGGGGGTGTAAATAGCAAAACTTTATACAAATGTATTAATACAAATTATAGAGGTAAATGCTAAATTGGTTATAAAGTAACGTAACTAAAAATTAAAACATACTTTATTATAATGAATTTAGTATGCATCTTTTTTTAGAATTTAAATCTATTCTTTTTATAATGAATCCAGCTAATCTAAACTTTTTTTTTTACTGCAGCTAA